>JAZHYW010050718.1:0-16294 GCA_037355805.1 Ixodes ricinus | reverse complement strand
CAGATTCAACTGAAGACGAAGTCTAAATCTCCAGGCGCCACGCCCGCTACTGCCCGCACTGGCTCGTTAAAATGCAAACTACCAGGAACAATAATGTCTCCCATTGAGAACTAGGAAAAGCAAAAAAGGCACCAAGTGAAAAAAAGTCAGGCGGTATTCAAACAACAAAAAAGCCTAACACGTTTTTTTTTTTTTTTTGGGGGGGGGGGTAGGGGGGACATTGTTTTTTATTTGCATCTTCCATTATTTAGATCCTAAATCGGGAGCAGTTACCACTCAGGGTTTGTTCACTGCATCTCCTTCCGCTTACGTGTTTTTTCGTTTTGTTTAATCTTCTGACAATTTTATTTTCCCCTTCTCTTGTTTTTGCACACGCCGGCAACGGGCTTCTTCCCGATTATGTCTTGTGGCGAGGAGGTATGCGGAACACGCGCCGAGAGATAAATTACTCAGCTGCGTGTTCGGGGTACAAAAACATTTCATCTTCTCATCGGCTCGGTGTGTGAGCTCAGGTTAAGAATAGCGAGTGAAGTAGGGAACAGAGAATGCTAAGACATATTCCACTTTAAGTAATGCAAACCCCCTAAAGAAAAATGAAAAAAAAATTCGAACGTTTGCAAGTAAGACGCACTCGCGTTGTGAGATTAGGGAATAGACAGCAAAATAGGGAACAATGGGAGAGGGGAAATTCCAAATGGAGATGGAACTAGGGAGAGACGGAAAGAAAAGGTGAAGCAAGGAGTAGTTGAAATGAAAGATGAAACGGAAACGATTCTAAATGTCCGCGAAGGAAAAGCGTGGGATTATTAGCAAACAATATTTCCAGCGAATTTCATGGGTAATAATAAAATGGTATGATATAAATGTCTGTCTTAAATTAGAAGAAAACTTTTTCCAAATATAAAGGGAGAAATTAAATTAAAAATAAAGCTTTAATAAAAATATATTTACAAATAGTGTTTTGAAAGCAAATTAGAGAGTTATGTGGAAAATAACACATTTGGGACGCATAAAAAAAAGAGGAAGAATAAATTGAATTTCTTTTCAATAAAATAGAAATAGTCGTTGCAAAAGAGGAGTTCCGAATTAAAACAACAGCCATATATCGAAGCATACATGGAATTAGTCAAAAACTAGATTAAAAAAGAAAATAAACGAGCGACAGGTAGTGGAAACGATGGTACATTTTTAGACATTTCTGATAATAAAGTTTGTAAAAATGGGGTATTGGCACTAAGTGATACTGCAGTAATTTATTCTGTAGGTATTCTTCAACAACGTTAGTTGTTAACACTCATTTGTGTTGCGTTGGTATTTAGGACTGACGTATATTTTCACTTTTGCAGTATCTTGAAGTAGTTCAGCTCAGCAACCTCAAAATGCAGCTATTCCTCATTTGTGGCCAAAAGACTGGCTGTGTGAGGTGGAACATACTCAAAACGAATCAAATTGGATGTCATAGAACCAACAAGAGCGACTCGCATTACACCTTTTGATGACACAAAATATTAATATATGTAGGCAGATCATAGTATAGAGCGGAAATGTAGTGGACCTAAAGTGTAATATTCGATAGAATAAGGAAGTGTAATCCGCAAATGATATCGAAGGCACCTCCTGATCTTTAGGTTAATTCTATATGCGAGGCGCGTTTGAAAATCATATGAAATTGAAGCCGTCGAGATCAGATTATTCAATTGTCTCACTCACTCTTAGCACGTCTAAGCTCCCGAATGTAACAAATCATGAAAAAAAAACAGTTAGGGCGCAGGCGAGCTGGTGTAGGTTTACCTTTTTTTTTTGGCGTGTCTCCTTTGGTGTTATTTTTTGGAGTGTGTGCTTTCTGGTGACGATTTTGGGTTCAGGATGTATAAGAGGAGGGATTACTGAATAAACTGGTTAGCTGTGTATGAGACGTCGTCTTGCTTCTTCCGCCCAGTTTCAGGTGGTCTAAAAAATGGAAACAAATCATGTCAATTTGTCAAAACTGCAGAGCGGTATTGAGGATGATCCGCACCGAATACTGTTTGCATTGGGATTATCCATCTAGAGAAATTAACGGCATGAATACACGACGCAAAAGCGACGCCTTCCGGCAGTCAGAATACGAAGTCTTCTAATGATGCTTTAGGGAAGACGGTTCAAGGTGTGAAAAGGAAAGCTAGGCATACGAAGCAAACAATGAAGTTGTAAAGAAAAAGGGCTGGTGATAACGAAATGAGATGTCAAGGAAGTGCAACGCGAAACGCTAGTTTGATTAAAAGCAGGCATAAAAGGACGAACAGTTAGAAAGCAAAATTGGGGTACAAGAGAGCTAAAAAGAAGACAGGAATGTAAAGGTGTTGTGTCTGTGAGTGATGTGTCGGTTTTGGGCTTACACCAACGCGAACGCGCATCCCTAGAACGCGGGGAACGGACGAGCGCGCACACAGCTGGTGCAGCTCGGGTTACGTTCAAGGGTTGTTATCGCCATATGATGCGAGAATAGCATCTGCTTCATCCGCTTGCTTCCCGAACCGAGAACGTGCTCCTCAGGGGATTGGCGATAGTGAGAGCATCGGACACTTGAGGCTTGGAGCGGCCCGGAGACAGGCGCACGGCGTGCCTTTTTTCCATGTATTTTCTGGCAAATATAATATTGCCTCAATTTATGTATATTCACTGACAACATAACGTTGAACATAACATTGGCGACGAGGAGCTGGATCCGAACCTACGAAGCCTGACTTCTACGGTGGGACACCGGGCCAAAAGTCATGACGGCGGAGCGGACAATTGAAGTCTTCACGGGCAAGTGCTGGTCTTCCTGGAGTGAGCGGCTGAGCTTCTGTTTCGTGGCCAACTCGATCATCGATCCGGTGAAGAAACGTGCACTTTTACTAACCTTGTGTGGCGCGGAGACGTTCGAGACTGTTTGTGCTCTAGTTGCACCAAGGACACCAGGAGATTTCAGTTTTAAAGAACTGGTCTCAACCCTGAGAACGCACTTCGATCCTCGACCGTCTGAACTCTACAGTCGCTACAAATTCCAGCGTCGAGATCAACAGCAAGGCGAGTCGATTAGCAGCTACGTCGTGGCACTAAAGAAACTTGCAGCCGACTGCAATTTTGGAATAGTGAGAACAGCGACCACGACTGCCGTATCGACAACGAGTTCGTCTGGTCAAGCAGCCACGACGACGGCCGTACATGCCACCAAACTGCCACTAGACGTCATGTTACGTGACAGGTTTGTCTGTAGAGTAGAGAACGAGTTCCTACAGCAACGACTGTTTGCAGAAACAAATCTCACTTTCGAGAAGGCTTTCGAGCTCTCAACCAGAGTCAAAAGCGCTTCAAAACAGCAACAGAGTATCAAGCATAAGACTGACCTCCCCCTAGTTCACAAGACATCGAAGGGGAAAGCTGAAAACTCCGGGCGATCGTCCACTCGACCTTGTTTTCGATGTTAAGGTCAGCAGCACAGTCCTTCAACTTGCAGATTCCGCCACGAGGAGTGCCGTTACTGTCACAAGCGTGGACACATCAAGAAAGCCTGCATCGCGAAGTGAAAATAAGGCGGAAGTGCAAGCTACAAAAGCAGTCAGCACAACGTGGACTTTACTCCCTCAGCAGTCGACCGGCAGCAAGAGGAACATGGAGATCTTTACCATGAGCTCAACAGGGTGACACCGCACGGAGCGTGTGCAAAATTCCTTGTGACATTGAAAATCGAAGGAAAATCACTAGAATTTAAAGTGGATTCCGGTGCCTCGTGTGCCCTAATCAGCGAGGAAACGTACCACAAGGTGTGGCCCCTCAACCCTCCTCAGCTCCACCAGGACTACCTGCAGTTGCGCACCTAGACTAGAGAAGGCCTGCAACTTTTGGGTTCAGCACAAGTGTCCATTCGCTACAAGAGCAAAGACTTCTTGCTGCCACTTCTCGTTATGAAAGGAGCTGGATGCAACTTTCTTGGCAGAGATTGGTTTCAAGCGCTTCGGATTCGCGTCTGTGGCATAAACCAAATGCAGCCAACATCAGCACCAGTCGTGACACCGGAGATACAAGAGGTCCTCGAGAAGCACCGACAGATCTTCGACGATGATATCTCCTGCCACAAAGGACAACCGGTTGACTTGGACCTGATCGAGGGAGCAGTTCCCAAGTTCTGCAAGGCCCGCTCTGTTCCGCTAGCGCTCCGTGCAGCAGTATCGACGGAACTTGATTGCCTGGAAACTCGAGGCATCATCGAATCAGTTCAGCATGGGGACTGGGCTACCCCACTTGTGCTAGTACGCAAGAAAGATGGCACAATCCGACTTTGCGGAGACTACCGTTCTACGGTGAACGCAGCTTCAAAGAAAGCCTCCTATTTGCTGCCCACCACAAGTGATGTGATGGCAAATCTCCGAGGAGGAACAGTTTTCTTCACTCTAGATTTGTACCAGGCCTATCAACAGTTGAGCCTCACCGAAGCAGCTGCCGAGGTCCTGACCATGAACACGATCAAGGGCTTATACAAGGTAAATCGCTTGCCGTTTGGAATTTCTGCTGCTCCAGCAATTTTTCAACGCGTCATGGAGACCACTCAGGCTGGTCTTCCCGGTGTGAGCGTCTACTTAGATGACATCATCGTAAGTAGAAATGACGCACGTGAACACGCAGAGCGCCTGAAACAGGTACTGTCCAGGCTAGACAAGGCAGGATTGCGACTCAAACGAGAAAGTGAAAGTTTGGGGTCTGTGAGGTCAGATTCCTGGGACATCTCATCAACGCATCTGGCGTTCACACCACACAGGAGAAAGTACAGGCAATCCTTGAAGCACCAGAGCCGAAAGACAAATCGTCTTTACAAGCGTCCTTAGGGCTCGGCTCTTTGCTTTCTATGATCGCTTTCTCAAGAACCGAGCGACCGTTGCTTCGGTCTTTTACAAACTTCTTGAAAAAAACGTTCATAGAAATGGGAGGACAAGCAGAGCTGAAGCGTTCAGGAGGCTTAAGAGTTTGATTCGAGCATCAACCGTCTTGGCGCATTACGATGAAAGCAAACCCCTTCTGCTGTCCTGCGATGCATCTCCATATGGTGTGGAAGCTGTACTGGCTTAGAAAGGCGCTCAGGGGCGAGAAGCGCCAATCGCATTCGCTTCAAAGACACTGGGTACCACCCTGAAAAACTACTCCCAGCTAGACAAAGAAGGATTGGCGATAATCTATGGAGTGACTCATTTCCATCAGTACATCTTTGGAAGGCATGCCACCATACTGACCAATCACCAACCACTTATTGGTATTCTCAAAGCGAACAAGCCAGTACTCCCGGTACTGTCACCAAGAAGGACACGCTGGTGCGTCACGCTAGCTGTGTATGACTACGATTTGGCATACAGACAAGGGAAACATCATCGAAATGCTGACGCTCTCAGCAGGCTACCACCTACCGTCAAATGAGGATGAACCTCGTCCACCCGGAGATGTACTCATGTTGGCATACAACCCTGTTCCGCAACTGTCGTCACAGCGAATGGCAGAACTTACGCAACAGAACCCAGTGCTGTCACAGATTTACAAGGTTGTCCAACAAGGTACACTCCACAAGTTAAAAGGGGATAAATCTACCCCCTACTCCCGGATATTCACGGAATTATCAACACAGCAAGGTTGCCTAATTCGTGGTTCCAGGGTTATCATCCCCAGAGCAGCAAAACCAGAAACTTTGACCACTGTGCATGCCGGCCACAGAAGCATTGTTGCTATGAAAACATGCGATCGCGGGTACTTCTGGTGGCCCGGACTAGACAAAGACTTCGAACACACGGCAAACACTTGCACCCTGTGTGAACTACACCAGCTAGCGCTACCGAGCGCACCTTCTCTAGAGTGGCATCGAGCAACAGGACCCTGGGAAGTGATTCACCTGGACTTCGCTGGACCACTCGAAGGAAGGATGTTGTTGATTGTTGTTGAGTCCTGCAGCAAGGGGCTCGAAGAACGCCAAATGACGGACATACGGTCGTCATCATTAATTCAAGAACTGCTAAATGTGTTTGCAACCTTTGGAGTGCTACAGAAAATCGTAACGAACAACGGGACTTATTTCGTTTCACAGGAAACGCCGCAGTTCTTTAAGGACAACGGAATTGAACACGTCGCCAGCGCCCCGTACCATCCAGCTACAAACGGTCAAGCAGAGAGGATGGTGTACGAGACGAAACAGGCACTGACCAAGGATCAGGCTGGAACGCTGGAATGCAGGCTCTCACGGTTCCTGCTGAAGCAGCACACCACGGTCAGTTCAGTAACGAACAAGACCCCACCAATGTTGATGTTTGGCCGAAAACTGCCAACCGCGATCACTCGCTTCAAGCCTAGATGACCAGCAAGGTGAAGAACCTAAGCAGCGTTCGAAGAGTTCACGAGTCATTGCAATTGACCGTACTGTCTTCGTGAGAACCTTTTCAGGGAAACCATCCTGGATACCTGGAATCGTTACAGAAGGGCTTGGTTATCGTGCATGGCTCGTAAAGACCGACTGCGGAGTACTAAGGCGCCACGCTGACAACATCCGAAGAAGTGAGGCGGCAATAACCGAACAGAAATGCTGCTTGCCATCTACACCCCCAGCATCATTGGTCATTTCAATGACAGACGAGACAGCCGGAAGACAACTTTGCGCCAGCAGCACAGCAACCGACGACAGCAGCACAACAGGGCCACCTGCGACACTTTTGGTACCTAGACCGCAACGACACACGCGACCCCCTGATCGGTATGGAGCAGCCGTCTGAAGAGGAGGCAAGGTGTTGCGTCTGTGAGTGATGTGTTTGTGTTGGGCTTACACCAACGCGAACGCTCGTGCCAAGAACGCGGAGAACGGACGAGCGCGCACACAGCTGGTGCAGCTCGGGTTACGTTCAAGGGTTGTTTTCGCCCTGTGATGCAAGAATACCAAACGCTTCATCCGCTTGCCTCCCCTACCGAGAACGTGCTCCTCGGGGAATGGGCGCTCGTGAAAGCACCGGACACTTGAGGCTTGAAGCGGCCCGGAGACAGGCGCACGGCGCGCCCTTCTTTCATGTGTTTTCTGGGAAATATAATATTGCCTCAATTTATGTATGTTCACTGACAACATAACGTTAAACATAACAGTAACAAAAAAAAAAAAGCTGGGGAAAATATCGGATAAAGTGGGATATCGTCAACACAAAGAGGACGAAGGAAACGGGTTATGAGGTCAAAATTAGAAAGAAAAAAAGGCTGGAAGAAGGCAGAAAATAAAGTAGAAAAAGTGAAGAAAAATATAAGTATATGGAATAAAACTAAATTTATCGAAAAAAACGAAAAGTCAAAGGAAAGTGTTTTGTGAGCCACGTAGATGAATGCGTGGTGCGTGAAAGCCGGTTCGCTCAACTATTCAAATCTCTTTCTTCCCTATTTCTCCAGAAGAAAAAAATTAAAAACAAACTTCCGGACCAAGTTGTTTTTTATCTTCTTACCACACAGTCGCTTTTGCGAATATAAAATAAACAGTTTGGTTTTGTCGACTGTATTTTAAAGGTTGGCTTTGTGTCGCGGCTTGCACGCGCTAACATGCATACGAATGTGTAACTATTTAATTAGCCTGCGTCAATTGTTCCACAGACCTTGAAGTCAATATTCACACGTAAAGAGCTGATGTGCGAAAATTGATGCATGAACAGTATCTTCTCAGCAGCTGAAAACTATAACTATTAATAATAATAAAAAAAATTCATTCTTGATGCAAAAAAAAAGCACAAAAGGTTTTTAGACAGACCGATCGTTGAGTAACGCCTCAATTCATACTACTTCAAACTATATATCACAGTTTTATGTTACGGCCTTTTCTGCATTCAAACTTTTTTTATGTTACTAATAATTAGCCGATTTTCTTTGCAGTTCCCCGTCGAAAATATAGGCTGAAGCAATATTGCTGGTAATAATTGAAATTATTTTATTTCTGAAGGTAGCAAACATTAAGATCTCCTCTCAGACTTTACATATGAACACAAAATTGAGATCGAGAACAGTTTCATTGGTGTTGGACACATCGTTGAGTTCAGGACTAAAGGAAAAACAAGCGCCACAAAGTTCAAGTTTCTTTGTGTCCGTCGCCCCAAATACGCTCTAAAACTGACTGTAATCTAAATGCTAAATATTCACAAATCGCCCCTTCGTGCGCGGTAATTATTCGACATTCTCAATTTTCTTAAATAGAGTACAGCTACTTCTCGCGAGCTCCATTATTTTAAGATCTAACAATTTCTTCCCATTGGTTATTTACCGTCCACATGAAAATTTCGCTTTCAAGCAGCGAAATTAACCGAACAAATACCTCCTCTGTCTGCAATAAGAAATTTGCGTAGACAATGAAAAATCTCAATACTCCTTCGGTAGCAAACCCATATGATGTAAGTAGAAGCATGATCACAATAAAAGCTTAGGAGCAATATGATTGACTTTATTTATACTAAAAAAACGTCTCAACCTCATTTCTTTTTTAAATGTCTTCCGGCATCTACCGAGTGGAGTTTTTTTATATTTATGTTTCAGTTGAGGGATTTCGCCACCACGACTCTACTACCCTTTTTTTCATAAACCGATTGAGATTTATACTTGTATTGAAATAAAAAAGTTAAAGATTTTTCTGAACAAGGTAAACCAACGCTATTATTCCACCGACAATCTCTTGAAGTGCATTCAGCATTGCAGATTTAATACGTCTTCAAATTTCTTGTCTACAACGTTTTTAATATTTATCATTTAGGAATGAGAATAAACATTTTTTAGTTAATATATATTAGGTTTGTTTACTTTTATAATTGTTTCGAAACTGGAATTATTTTTTAAACACGTTCATGTTTATTTTCTTGCGTATATTTATAACAATGAATAGAAAGCTAGCCCAACTTTCCATCTTGATGTAAAATTAAGTGCCCACTATGATACCATACTCCATTGTCGATTATCCTAATGTAGTTGAAATGGCCTCTGTGACCGAAATCATGCAGTGGCGCAAAAAATTTGCCAGTTGGAGCAAAGTACTTTCTAAACGTGCCCACGTGCAAGACATTCGCATCGGAGGGCGCAATACTTTAGGGGCTCCGAAATGGGGTCAAAACAAATTTACGAATATTCTCAAATATATACAACGTGGGATAAAAAATAGGTTGCTCGAGATAGCGACAGTTTCATCGACACGCGGAATTTCTGTACGGCGTTTTGACTTCACAGTGCTTTTTAATCTGCGCGACTTATTCTCTGTTACAGAAGCTTAGAAAAATCTTGCTTCAAACAAAACAATCACGACTTCAAATTTCTTTGTTGTCAGTTGCGAAATTCGGGCGTTTTAATGGCGTTGAATGGATTGATAAGAGCGTAAAGCTAAACCCTTCAAACTGGGCGGCGATTTGCGCCACCTAGAAAGTGTTTATGCGATAATAATTAACATCTATCTACTTGTACAAATCATTAAAAGTAATCGTTTTAATGGCGATCGTTTGTGTGATCACAACTGCCTAATCGTCGTTACAAGGATTATAAAATATCTTCTTTTTTCCCCCTCACCTAATGAAGTGAATATTATGCAGTGTGAAGCTATTAAGCAAAATACTGAAGTGCAATAAGCTAGAAGCGTAATTCTCTCAAATACGAAAATAATTTGAATTATATATGTTCTTATTTTCCACCTTCGAGACGTTTTCTATCTTGATAACAAGTTCTTTGTATTACCAGATGTTGACACCTTAATTCTGCAAACAGGACCGCATAATGCGGCTGACCGATTGAGAGCGATCATAGCGTTCGCTCGGCTTGTGCGCGCGTACTCTCAATGCGCCGGTCGATATTCGGGTCCACGTTAGTTACCAAATATAGGTGTGGTGGAAACGGCCGAATTTTAACGATGCCTAGCGTCATTCATCGTGAAACTCCCGTGCGTGTGGTGAGAAAAATAAAAATTTTCACATTATAATTAGGCCAAAAGTTTTCCGGTGTTTATTTGTTTCTGATATCGGTGTATTTCGTTGATTTGTTTCGGGCAAAGGTTCAAGCGGTCATTATCAATGAAAACAGATCACGATAGACTAAGTGTTCAGGTTTAAGCGGGAAAGTGTCGGAAAAACGGTCCTAGCTAAACAATGTTGTTCCAGAAATTTTTGTTTTTGTAATAACTGATTTTTTAAGCTTGGCTCCGACAGATATTTATTGGTGTTTCCCGGTTGAAAGTGAGAGTTGTGACAGCTAAATATAATTAAAATCTCCGAGCTCGCCTGCGCTCTCACTCTTTTTTCGTGAAGCCTAGAGCGCAGCCGCCAGCACACTCTAAAGAAAAACAAAATCTACTAATAAAACAGCTTTGTGTGGTCTTTGGCTCGTTCACAGTTTGCACCCTAAAAGGGCTCTTATAAGCAACCCCTTTCTCCCACCCGCCCCCTCTCCCCCCCCCCCGCCCCCCCCCAAAAAAAAAGGAAAGGTATTTTGTGAAAACTTTTACGGGGTAAATTAAGCTCTGTTTTTTTATGCGAAAGAGTTTCTCATCGCCCAGTTGCCTTTCTGGTGCGCCAGGGGGCGATAGTGCTTGAGGCGGGAAACCGTTCTTCACGAGCTCAAAGAGGCCTTTGGAGCGTCGAAAAACCATTCAACAACGAATTTTTTAAAGTACACATTGTCCACACGTCGTAAAGAAGACTCGGTGTTAGCTGCGTACATGATGACAAGTTATCTGCGGAGACGATTCAATCATGTTCATGATGCAAAACAGCGCGCAACCCTAGGACACAGAGGAGAGAACTACACATGGAGGACAAGGCGCTGGCATAAAACATGTAAATTTCTTTCCTCTGGGTCCTTGTGTTTCGCGCTGTTTTTCATCATGAACGTTTACCAACTGGCCCATCTGACCATTCTTGCAACCGTGTTTTTGACGCACGTTTGCTTTATACATATGTGTGCTGCCAAAATATGCCTAGAGAAAGTTTTTGTATGTTCCGTGTGATAGGACAGCCAGACAAGAAATAGACACGCCTCAGAATGAATCTGCAGACGTTTTTTATTTGTACGACGGACTAGGGTGCTACCGCGCCTTAAGTTTGGATCGTCGTTTTTCTACGTGGTATTTTGTTCTTTTTAGTGTACCTTAACGTAATTCTTGTCGATTAAAGTTTCCCTATTGATTATGCGTCTTTCTATATGTAATACTGAGGATCCAGCAACGTTCATTCTTTTTAGAAGGAGGTACCGCTCACCAGCAGCTGTACCTCTATATAAGCTAGCGTCGCTTGAAACCTTGGGCGGAGGGCCCTATTATATCTCCCATTTTAGGTCGCCATATTCCCCATTTCTCGGTTCACATTTAACCCCACAGCGTTGTTTATAGACGTCACTATCTCACGCGACGCTTATTAAAAAAAATCGCGTAAAAAATAAAAAGGCGCGTCTCACGCTTGACTGCGTTAGAGGTTTATAGAGCAGAACGTGTGTGTAAATATCGCAGACCTGGTGGAAAATGCACGTGTCGTCCCCTTTTTTCGGAACACAAGAAATTCTCTGACCTCAATTTCCCGTTAAGCTCATTTAAGGGGTTTTGTTAAGTACTCAAGACCATGCTCTGTAGGGTCACTCCGGTGAAAAAAAATTCATCTCATGAATTTACCGAAACAGCGAACTTTTCTGCATTGTTCAATAAAAGTAAAATCAAAATTGAAAAAAGAGGTGTTTTTTTTTGCATTTGCATGAATAGGAAAGTTCGATAATTCCGTTTTTTTTTTATTAGGGGACGCGTATATAATTTTTTTTACACCAAATCCAATTGGAGGCCAACAGCTTCCAATCAAAAGGGATCACGATTATCTTCGAAAAATATTCAAAAAGCGCAGGTAGACTATTTTTGCTCTAACAGGGTATCTTAGGAATAGCGCGAAAATATTCTAATACCAGTCTTAGCATGCAAAAAACGAAAAAAAACAGCAAGAAAATATTAAGTGTTTCTTGATAATGACAATTACAAAAAATAGTGGTGTAAGTGTTTTTTTTTCTGAGCCATGGTGAATTGCTTGGCAATTTGGAAATTTGGCACACATTGTCAAACAAAAGAAACGGTTAAAAGCATGCAGTAAATAGAATCACAACACTGCACTTCGCTGAATAGTTTTTTTTTTGTATTTTAGCCTGCACATTAAATCTGAGCGAAAAAACACTTGTGAGAACATTAGAGTGTCACTAAGGGCTCTCTTTCAATTAACAACACCACTCTTATTACAGTGTTGTTCGATGACGCTCGCTATGACGGCCGTTCCCGATTTAGGAGAAGATAGACAAACAAACAAAAAATAACAAATAGGGTCATTAATAAAATTGGAAAATAAAAATACGACAAACAGGAAATAGACAAATACACTTGTTTTCATTCCAGGCAAGGCCTGTTCCCTTACGCATCTCGGTGCCTAGCCGACGCAAAGTCAAAGCTATACACCAGCGCTGACTCGATGCGGAGTTATCGCTGCGGCGTGTGTGTTTGTGTGAGCGAGGAAAGGCAGGGTCACATGCAGCGAACGCAGACACAACATGATATACACCAACACGCTGTTGGTTTATCTGCGCATCTCCGCATGTTCAGTGCTGACGGTAGTGCCACCGAAGTGGCATGACGTCAAAGATTTGAGTTGGTCTATAGAGCCATGTTAGTGCAGTGTCTTCAGTCCTCGCTTAGCGCCGAAGTGTACGTGTGAACCGGACTTTATAGTAGTCTTCATGTGTAAGGAAAAAAAGTGTTACCATATCTAAGCTCCGTAGGTCTATGGAGTCAGTGTAGACTACCGTCACTGGGTCGCCGTTCAACGAAGTGGCTCGCTGTGTCAACTCGGCCCTGGACGCCCCTGCGGTAATCCAGTTAGCTATCCCGCCGTGTCGAAGTGTACTGCGGAAAATGCGCAGCTGCGTGTGCACATTCGACGACAGTTGGTGGCGCAGACGGTGGCGTCGCCTTTGGTTGTGTATTTCGTTTGCTCGGAATATGCGGCGAAAGAAGAGTCCGGATAATCGGATTAACGCAGCCGTGGACATTCGTTTAAAGTCTCGTAGCGACGCCTCAGAATGTTATTTCAGTGGCAAGGGCATTTCAAACTTTGAGTTGCGAAATCTCGGTACTTTTATAGGGTATTTTCTGGAATGAAGCCTTCGGTTATTACAACGTGCCACCATACCTTTCTGATCCCACGTACACATAAAATGTTACTGTAAAACATGTCTTGTATAATAAAGAAAAAGGTTCCTCTTCAGGGAGGATATGATTCAGAGCCTGCATTGTTACCTAGTTTGTGGTCGCAAGCTCCCCTTTTTTGATGCTTGTATTCTGTCATTTATTGGTAGGCCATGAACGTTTCGGTTTTTAATTATACGTAAAATAGACATATGTTTTTCAGCCATATATATATATATATATATATATATATATATATATATATATATATATATATATCATATTATTTCATATATGGGTGTATTTTGGTGATTTGTTTCGGACAGACGCTAAAAACGGTACTGTTGGGGAAAGTACTTTTTAGACCATAAGTCTAAGTAGGAAGGGTTTTGACAGAGACAAACAAACAAAAAGACAGTGCCGAGAACACTGACCCAGATGTGCCCTAAATGTAGGAAACATTTTCCATCAAAACTCCATCAGCGCCATTCAAACACACGGGAAAATTCCAGAGAGCCGAGATTTAAGAGAAGCTCCAACTCAACCCACGGGGTACGTTTACAATCCAATGGCAGACGCCTTCCGTGGAGATTGGTCGAAAGTGCGCATGCGCTGCGTTGTCGTGTGGCAAGAAGGAAAGCAGGCAGGAAGGCGGAGACGCTTGCAGACGATCAACGCTTTTCTTACCTCCTCGCAGCTCGTACTGCAAGCGCGGACCATAAATCACGTGACACTTATGAGAAGTTTGAGACACTCTAAAATCTAGGCACACAAGAAAATACTTGAACAAAACAACAACGCACGAACAAATACGCAAACGTAACTCGTTCCCAGCTGCAAACAAAGAACGTGTATCGTGGATTTGAACCATCCGACGCACAACCGGCATGCAACAAACACGTACCGACGTATAAAACACTTACAACGTAAGCAAGAAAAAAAAGATTATTTACATTCGCAATGGGCTGCGCTTTGTTTAGAACCCTCGAGCCTACAGTACAAACCCATCGGAAACCGCGGTCTCTGACAAGCACGCCTATTTCGTCTTCCTCTCCCCCCCCCTCCCCAATGTGGTACAAGGATACATACTATAAAAATTAAAGAAATACACTGGAAACGTGCATGCAACAATGGTAAAAGAAGGAAGCGGAGGTAACGAGAAAAGGAAACCAGGTGGAACTACGAGGTCATGCCAGAAACACCGAGATGGCACGATGGCTCCCGAACCACGTCGACAATTCTGTACCCGATATTGGACAATTAAATAGTTTGTTTTTATTAGGTCGAAGCATCGACCTCAGACCAAAAAAAGATCCGTCATAGGTGTCTTTCATTGGAGTTTAAATATTGCCGACATAGAAATAAGAAAAAAATATTGCCTTTTATATTTCATCGTTCGCTGCTTTAGAATCACATTGTGGAATGGAAGTTAAAGTGTCCCCGTTTCGGATTTGTTATTTCAGGGTGCTTTTTTTAATGATGAATTTTTTAACAAATCTTCGAAACAAATTGCGAATAGGCGGTGCCTGCCTTTTACCGTGTTACGACAGAAGACAGACAGAAAACCGCAAAACGCCTTTCCACCATAAAGCTAAAATTTAAAGCGTCAAATGACATTTTTAGTATGTTCTAGAACTGGTACAATGGGAAGTATTGGTTGTTTACCGCTCCGTCTAGAAGAGTAAATTAAAGCAAGAAGGATGTTAAAATACCTGTAAAGAAAACAGTAAAACACAATTTTGTCAGAGTAACTTCTACGCATCGCATTTCCCAGAGCAATTTTAATGTTTCTTTATCTTGTACTTTCCCTTTCTGATCACCCTCGCCTAATGTATATCGCCTACCCTCAAAGCACAATTGCAATTAAGCCCAAATGCACAGTCGAAATAATTTAACTTGCGAATAAGTATTGCCTTTTTCTGAATTACGACGTAAAGTACAGCTTTTATACATAAAAAGCAAGACGCTCCAAAAGTACAATGTTTCAAATTTCAAGTAATTCGATTGATTGCACTTGGTTCGAAACGTTCGAAAGAAAACAATGTCTAAGAGTAGGTTTAGGTGTGAATCGGATTTCAATCAAATATTGCAGTCCTAGATTTTGCGTTGCAGAAACAATGCGTTCTGTGCGTTCGCAAGGAGCATGGGGGTGCCAGAGACAAAGCCGGTCTGAACAGCTAAGTTACAGGACGCAGGGTGTTATTAAATTTCAAGGGTAATTACGACTAAAAACACCTTGACAACTATAAGATAAACTAACGACTGCACAGAGTTCGATCCAGGTACGTAAAAAAGCTAAATGAACAAGGCGGGTACGACACCAGATCCTGTTTCAAGAAATGAGCTGTCATAAAGGCATGCCTTCATTGTTTTTTGATCGCAATTGAAGTTACTGCATCGCTTAGTTATAAATAAACCTATCAAAAAGCATAACAGAGATAGATAATAATGCCCGTTAAGTTCATTTTACAGATTATACCCCTAGGTTACGGTTGCTTTTTGTTGGCCACATGCGTACAAATAAGGAACATTCTAGATCCATGGAACCAACTTTATTTTTGACAATATTTCTGATTGTTTTTAAACTCAAACTTTAAGCTATATTCTAGACTAATAAACGTGAAGGTTCATAAGAGACCATCTATTTGCCTTAAAATATAATCAATTTAAATATAGCAGACCATATGTTTAACGACTGAATTGAAAGAGATGAACTGGAAACAAATAGTGTGCCGTCTTCTGCCCCTGACAAGCGTGCTCCGCGAGGTGCCAGTGAGTAAAGCGGAAGAGCCAACCGATTGCAACACTGTTTCATTCGTTTTTTTCATTTCCTCTTTCTAACTACGTGTAGTAAAAATAATAAAAAAACGGAAATGTGCATAATTTGGTGGGCATTTTTTCGGGGAACAAAATTCCAAACCCTTATTGGGGTTTTAAAGCGGCATTCATAAAGCGCATTAAGCTAAATTCATGAGACGATCATAACGGAGGACCGGCGTAAATCTTTCAAAGCATTCGACGAAAGAAAGGAATGGGAACTAAACGGAAGAATGCAGAACTCTACAACCATCTAAAAGTATCAAAGCGAAGTATAATAAA
>JAZHYW010050716.1:0-22312 GCA_037355805.1 Ixodes ricinus | reverse complement strand
CAAATCATGTCAATTTGTCAAAACTGCAGAGCGGTATTGAGGATGATCCGCACCGAATACTGTTTGCATTGGGATTATCCATCTAGAGAAATTAACGGCATGAATACACGACGCAATAGCGACGCCTTCCGGCAGTCAGAATACGAAGTCTTCTAATGATGATTTAGGGAAGACGGTTCGAGGTGTGAAAAGGAAAGCTAGGCGTACGAAACCAACAATAAAGTTGTAAAGAAAAAGGGCTGGTGATAACAAAATGATATGTCAAGGAAGTGCAACGCGAAACGCTAGTTTGATTAAGAGTAGGCATAAAATGACGAACAGTTGAAAAAGCAAAATTGAGGTACAAGAGAGCTACGAAGAAGACAGAAATGTAAAGGTGTTGTGTCTGTGAGTGATGTGTCGGTGTTGGGCTTACACCAACGCGAACGCGCATCCCTAGAACGCGGAGAACGGACGAGCGCGCACACAGCTGGTGCAGCTCGGGTTACGTTCAAGGGTTGTTATCGCCATATGATGCGAGAATAGCATCTGCTTCATCCGCTTGCTTCCCGAACCGAGAACGTGCTCCTCGGGGGATTGGCGCTAGTGAGAGCATCGGACACTTGAGGCTTGGAGCGGCCCGGAAACAGGCGCACGGCGTGCCTTTCTTCCATGTATTTTCTGGCAAATATAATATTGCCTCAATTTATGTATATTCACTGACAACATAACGTTGAACATAACATTGGCGACGAGGAGCTGGATCCGAACCTACGAAGCCTGACTTCTACGGTGGGACACCGGGCCAAAAGTCATGACGGCGGAGCGGACAATTGAAGTCTTCACGGGCAAGTGCTGGTCTTCCTGGAGTGAGCGGCTGAGCTTCTGTTTCGTGGCCAACTCAATCATCGATCCGGTGAAGAAACGTGCACTTTTACTAACCTTGTGTGGCGCGGAGACGTTCGAGACTGTTTGTGCTCTAGTTGCACCAAGGACACCAGGAGATTTCAGTTTTGAAGAACTGGTCTCAACCCTGAGAACGCACTTCGATCCTCGACCGTCTGAACTCTACAGTCGCTACAAATTCCAGCGTCGAGATCAACAGCAAGGCGAGTCGATTAGCAGCTACGTCGTGGCACTAAAGAAACTTGCAGCCGACTGCAATTTTGGAATAGTGAGAACAGCGACCACGACTGCCGTATCGACAACGAGTTCGTCTGGTCAAGCAGCCACGACGACGGCCGTACATGCCACCAAACTGCCACTAGACGTCATGTTACGTGACAGGTTTGTCTGTAGAGTAGAGAACGAGTTCCTACAGCAACGACTGTTTGCAGAAACAAATCTCACTTTCGAGAAGGCTTTCGAGCTCTCAACCAGAGTCAAAAGCGCTTCAAAACAGCAACAGAGTATCAAGCATAAGACTGACCTCCGCCTAGTTCACAAGACATCGAAGGGAAAGCTGAAAACTCCGGGCGATCGTCCACTCGACCTTGTTTTCGATGTTAAGGTCAGCAGCACAGTCCTTCAACTTGCAGATTCCGCCACGAGGAGTGCCGTTACTGTCACAAGCGTGGACACATCAAGAAAGCCTGCATCGCGAAGTGAAAATAAGGCGGAAGTGCAAGCTACAAAAGCAGTCAGCACAACGTGGACTTTACTCCCTCAGCAGTCGACCGGCAGCAAGAGGAACATGGAGATATTTACCATGAGCTCAACAGGGTGACACCGCACGGAG
Source organism: Ixodes ricinus (assembly GCA_037355805.1). Lineage (NCBI taxonomy): Eukaryota > Metazoa > Arthropoda > Arachnida > Ixodida > Ixodidae > Ixodes > Ixodes ricinus. The sequence continues at coordinate 20,595 of JAZHYW010050716.1, read as the reverse complement.
CGTGTGCAAAATTCCTTGTGACATTGAAAATCGAAGGAAAATCACTAGAATTTAAAGTGGATTCCGGTGCCTCGTGTGCCCTAATCAGCGAGAAAACGTACCACAAGGTGTGGCCCCTCAACCCTCCTCAGCTCCACCAGGACTACCTGCAGTTGCGCACCTAGACTAGAGAAGGCCTGCAACTTTTGGGTTCAGCACAAGTGTCCATTCGCTACAAGAGCAAAGACTTCTTGCTGCCACTTCTCGTTATGAAAGGAGCTGGATGCAACTTTCTTGGCAGAGATTGGTTTCAAGCGCTTCGGATTCGCGTCTGTGGCATAAACCAAATGCAGCCAACATCAGCACCAGTCGTGACACCGGAGATACAAGAGGTCCTCGAGAAGCACCGACAGATCTTCGACGATGATATCTCCTGCCACAAAGGACAACCGGTTGACTTGGACCTGATCGAGGGAGCAGTTCCCAAGTTCTGCAAGGCCCGCTCTGTTCCGCTAGCGCTCCGTGCAGCAGTATCGACGGAACTTGATTGCCTGGAAACTCGAGGCATCATCGAATCAGTTCAGCATGGGGACTGGGCTACCCCACTTGTGCTAGTACGCAAGAAAGATGGCACAATCCGACTTTGCGGAGACTACCGTTCTACGGTGAACGCAGCTTCAAAGAAAGCCTCCTATTTGCTGCCCACCACAAGTGATGTGATGGCAAATCTCCGAGGAGGAACAGTTTTCTTCACTCTAGATTTGTACCAGGCCTATCAACAGTTGAGCCTCACCGAAGCAGCTGCTGAGGTCCTGACCATGAACACGATCAAGGGCTTATACAAGGTAAATCGCTTGCCGTTTGGAATTTCTGCTGCTCCAGCAATTTTTCAACGCGTCATGGAGACCACTCAGGCTGGTCTTCCCGGTGTGAGCGTCTACTTAGATGACATCATCGTAAGTAGAAATGACGCACGTGAACACGCAGAGCGCCTGAAACAGGTACTGTCCAGGCTAGACAAGGCAGGATTGCGACTCAAACGAGAAAGTGAAAGTTTGGGGTCTGTGAGGTCAGATTCCTGGGACATCTCATCAACGCATCTGGCGTTCACACCACACAGGAGAAAGTACAGGCAATCCTTGAAGCACCAGAGCCGAAAGACAAATCGTCTTTACAAGCGTCCTTAGGGCTCGGCTCTTTACTTTCTATGATCGCTTTCTCAAGAACCGAGCGACCGTTGCTTCGGTCTTTTACAAACTTCTTGAAAAAAACGTTCATAGAAATGGGAGGACAAGCAGAGTGAAGCGTTCAGGAGGCTTAAGAGTTTGATTCGAGCATCAACCGTCTTGGCGCATTACGATGAAAGCAAACCCCTTCTGCTGTCCTGCGATGCATCTCCATATGGTGTGGAAGCTGTACTGGCTTAGAAAGGCGCTCAGGGGCGAGAAACGCCAATCGCATTCGCTTCAAAGACACTGGGTACCACCCTGAAAAACTACTCCCAGCTAGACAAAGAAGGATTGGCGATAATCTATGGAGTGACTCATTTCCATCAGTACATCTTTGGAAGGCATGCCACCATACTGACCAATCACCAACCACTTATTGGTATTCTCAAAGCGAACAAGCCAGTACTCCCGGTACTGTCACTAAGAAGGACACGCTGGTGCGTCACGCTAGCTGTGTATGACTACGATTTGGCATACAGACAAGGGAAACATCATCGAAATGCTGACGCTCTCAGCAGGCTACCACGCTACCACTACTGTCAAATGAGGATGAACCTCGTCCACCCGGAGATGTACTCATGTTGGCATACAACCCTGTTCCGCAACTGTCGTCACAGCGAATGGCAGAACTTACGCAACAGAACCCAGTGCTGTCACAGATTTACAAGGTTGTCCAACAAGGTACACTCCACAAGTTAAAAGGGGATAAATCTACCCCCTACTCCCGGATATTCACGGAATTATCAACACAGCAAGGTTGCCTAATTCGTGGTTCCAGGGTTATCATCCCCAGAGCAGCAAAACCAGAAACTTTGACCACTGTGCATGCCGGCCACAGAATCATTGTTGCTATGAAAACATGCGATCGCGGGTACTTCTGGTGACCCGGACTAGACAAAGACTTCGAACACACGGCAAACACTTGCACCCTGTGTGAACTACACCAGCTAGCGCTACCGAGCGCACCTTCTCTAGAGTGGCATCGAGCAACAGGACCCTGGGAAGTGATTCATCTGGACTTCGCTGGACAACTCGAAGGAAGGATGTTGTTGATTGTTGTTGAGTCCTGCAGCAAGGGGCTCGAAGAACGCCAAATGACGGACATACGGTCGTCATCATTAATTCAAGAACTGCTAAATGTGTTTGCAACCTTTGGAGTGCTACAGAAAATCGTAACGGACAACGGGACTTATTTTGTTTCACAGGAAACGCCGCAGTTCTTTAAGGACAACGGAATTGAACACGTCACCAGCGCCCCGTACCATCCAGCTACAAACGGTCAAGCAGAGAGGATGGTGTACGATACGAAACAGGCACTGACCAAGGATCAGGCTGGAACGCTGGAATGCAGGCTCTCACGGTTCCTGCTGAAGCAGCACACCACGGTCAGTTCAGTAACGAACAAGACCCCACCAATGTTGATGTTTGGCCGAAAACTGCCAACCGCGATCACTCGCTTCAAGCCTAGAGACCAGCAAGGTGAAGAACCTAAGCAGCGTTCGAAGAGTTCACGAGTCATTGCAATTGACCGTACTGTCTTCGTGAGAACCTTTTCAGGGAAACCATCCTGGATACCTGGAATCGTTACAGAAGGGCTTGGTTATCGTGCATGGCTCGTAAAGACCGACTGCGGAGTACTAAGGCGCCACGCTGACAACATCCGAAGAAGTGAGGCGGCAATAACCGAACAGAAATGCTGCTTGCCATCTACACCCCCAGCATCATTGGTCATTTCAATGACAGACGAGACAGCCGGAAGACAACTTTGCGCCAGCAGCACAGCAACCGACGACAGCAGCACAACAGGGCCACCTGCGACACTTTTGGTACCTAGACCGCAACGACACACGCGACCCCCTGATCGGTATGGAGCAGCCGTCTGAAGAGGAGGCAAGGTGTTGCGTCTGTGAGTGATGTGTTTGTGTTGGGCTTACACCAACGCGAACGCTCGTGCCAAGAACGCGGAGAACGGACGAGCGCGCACACAGCTGGTGCAGCTCGGGTTACGTTCAAGGGTTGTTTTCGCCCTGTGATGCAAGAATACCAAACGCTTCATCCGCTTGCCTCCCCTACCGAGAACGTGCTCCTCGGGGAATGGCGCTCGTGAAAGCACCGGACACTTGAGGCTTGAAGCGGCCCGGAGACAGGCGCACGGCGCGCCCTTCTTCCATGTGTTTTCTGGGAAATATAATATTGCCTCAATTTATGTATGTTCACTGACAACATAACGTTAAACATAACAGTAACAAAAAAAAAAAGCTGGGGAAATTTCGGATAAAGTGGGATATCGTCAACACAAAGAGGACAGAGGAAACGGGTTGTGAGGACAAAATTAGAAAGAAAAAAAAGGCTGGAAGAAGGCAGAAAATAAAGTAGAAAAAGTGAAGAAAAATATAAGTATATGGAATAAAACTAAATTTATCGAAAAAACGAAAAGTCAAGGAAAGTGTTTTGTGAGCCACGTAGATGAATGCGTGGTGCGTGAAAGCCGGTTCGCTCAACTATTCAAATCTCTTTCTTCCCTATTTCTCCAGAAGAAGAAAAATTAAAAACAAACTTCCGGACCAAGTTTTTTTATCTTCTTGCCACACAATCGTTTTCTGCGAATGTAAAATAAACAATTTGGTTTTGTCGACTGTATTTTAAAGGTTGGCTTTGTGTCGCGGCTTGCACGCGCTAACATGCATACGAATGTGTAACTATTTAATTAGCCTGCGTCAATTGTTCCACAGACCTTGAAGTCAATATTCACACGTAAAGCGCTGATGTGCGAAAATTGATGCATGAACAGTATCTTCTCAGCAGCTGAAAAGTATAACTATTAATAATAATAAAAAAATATTCCTTGATGCAAAAAAAAGCACAAAAGGTTTTTAGACAGACCGATCGTTGAGTAACGCCTCAATTCATACTACTTCAAACTATATATCACAGTTTTATGTTACGGCCTTTTCTGCATTCAAACTTTTTTTATGTTACTAATAATTAGCCGATTTTCTTTGCAGTTCCCCGTCGAAAATATAGGCTGAAGCAATATTGCTGGTAATAATTGAAATTATTTTATTTCTGAAGGTAGCAAACATTAAGATCTCCTCTCAGACTTTACATATGAACACAAAATTGAGATCGAGAACAGTTTCATTGGTGTTGGACACATCGTTGAGTTCAGTACTAAAGGAAAAACAAGCGCCACAAAGTTCAAGCCTTTTTGTGTCCGTCGCCCCAAATACGCTCTAAAACTGACTGTAATCTAAATGCTAAATATTCACAAATCGCCCCTTCGTGCGCGGTAATTATTCGACATTCTCAATTTTCTTAAATAGAGTACAGCTACTTCTCGCGAGCTCCATTATTTTAAGATCTAACAATTTCTTCCCATTGGTTATTTACAGTCCACATGAAAATTTCGCTTTCAAGCCGCGAAATTAACCGAACAAATACCTCCTCTGTCTGCAATAAGAAATTTGCGTAGACAATGAAAAATCTCAATACTCCTTCGGTAGCAAACCCATATGATGTAAGTAGAAGCATGATCACAATAAAAGCTTAGGAGCAATGTGATTGATTTTATTTATACTAAAAAAACGTCTCAACCTCATTTCTTTTTTAAATGTCTTCCGGCATCTACCGAGTGGAGTTTTTTTATATTTATGTTTCAGTTGAGGGATTTCGCCACCACGACTCTACTACCCTTTTTTTCATAAACCGATTGAGATTTATACTTGTATTGAAATAAAAAAGTTAAAGATTTTTCTGAACAAGGTAAACCAACGCTATTATTCCACCGACAATCTCTTGAAGTGCATTCAGCATTGCAGATTTAATACGTCTTCAAATTTCTTGTCTACAACGTTTTTAATATTTATCATTTAGGAATGAGAATAAACATTTTTTTAGTTAATATATATTAGGTTTGTTTACTTTTATAATTGTTTCGAAACTGGAATTATTTTTTAAACACGTTCATGTTTATTTTCTTGCGTATATTTATAACAATGAATAGAAAGCTAGCCCAACTTTCCATCTTGATGTAAAATTAAGTGCCCACTATGATACCATACTCCATTGTCGATTATCCTAATGTAGTTGAAATGGCCTCTGTGACCGAAATCATGCAGTGGCGCAAAAAATTTGCCAGTTGGAGCAAAGTACTTTCTAAACGTGCCCACGTGCAAGACATTCGCATCGGAGGGCGCAATACTTTAGGGGCTCCGAAATGCGGTCAAAAATAATTTACGAATATTCTCAAATATATACAACGTGGGATAAAAAATAGGTTGCTCGAGATAGCGACAGTTTCATCGACACGCGGAATTTCTGTACGGCGTTTTGACTTCACAGTGCTTTTTAATCTGCGCGACTTATTCTCTGTTACAGAAGCTTAGAAAATCTTGCTTCAAACAAAACAATCACGACTTCAAATTTCTTTGTTGTCAGTTGCGAAATTCGGGCGTTTTAATGGCGTTGAATGGATTGATAAGAGCGTAAAGCTAAACCCTTCAAACTGGGCGGCGATTTGCGCCATCTAGAAAGTGTTTATGCGATAATAATTAACATCTATCTACTTGTACAAATCATTAAAAGTAATCGTTTTAATGGCGATCGTTTGTGTGATCACAACTGCCTAATCGTCGTCACAAGGATTATAAAATATCTTCTTTTTTCCCCCTCACCTAATGAAGTGAATATTATGCAGTGTGAAGCTATTAAGCAAAATACTGAAGTGCAATAAGCTAGAAGCGTAATTCTCTCAAATACGAAAATAATTTGAATTATATATGTTCTTATTTTCCACCTTCAAGACGTTTTCTATCTTGATAACAAGTTCTTTGTATTACCAGATGTTGACACCTTAATTCTGCAAACAGGACCGTATAATGCGGCTGACCGATTGAGAGCGATCATAGCGTTCGCTCGGCTTGTGCGCGCGTACTCTCAATGCGCCGGTCGATATTCGGGTCCACGTTAGTTACCAAATATAGGTGTGGTGGAAACGGCCGAATTTTAACGATGCCTAGCGTCATTCATCGTGAAACTCCCGTGCGTGTGGTGAGAAAAATAAAAATTTTCACATTATAATTAGGCCAAAAGTTTTCCGGTGTTTATTTGTTTCTGATATCGGTGTATTTCGTTGATTTGTTTCGGGCAAAGGTTCAAGCGGTCATTATCAATGAAAACAGATCACGATAGACTAAGTGTTCAGGTTTAAGCGGGAAAGTGTCGGAAAAACGGTCCTAGCTAAACAATGTTGTTCCAGAAATTTTTGTTTTTGTAATAACTGATTTTTTAAGCTTGGCTCCGACAGATATTTATTGGTGTTTCCCGGTTGAAAGTGAGAGTTGTGACAGCTAAATATAATTAAAATCTCCGAGCTCGCCTGCGCTCTCACTCTTTTTTCGTGAAGCCTAGAGCGCAGCCGCCAGCACACTCTAAAGAAAAACAAAATCTACTAATAAAACAGCTTTGTGTGGTCTTTGGCTCGTTCACAGTTTGCACCCTAAAAGGGCTCTTATAAGCAACCCCTTTCTCCCACCCGCCCCCTCTCCCCCCCCCCCCCGCCCCCCAACAAAAAAGGAAAGGTATTTTGTGAAAACTTTTACGGGGTAAATTAAGCTCTGTTTTTTTATGCGAAAGAGTTTCTCATCGCCCAGTTGCCTTTCTGGTGCGCCAGGGGGCGATAGTGCTTGAGGCGGGAAACCGTTCTTCACGAGCTCAAAGAGGCCTTTGGAGCGTCGAAAAACCATTCAACAACGAATTTTTTAGTACACATTGTCCACACGTCGTAAAGAAGACTCGGTGTTAGCTGCGTACATGATGACAAGTTATCTGCGGAGACGATTCAATCATGTTCATGATGCAAAACAGCGCGCAACCCTAGGACACAGAGGAGAGAACTACACATGGAGGACAAGGCGCTGGCATAAAACATGTAAATTTCTTTCCTCTGGGTCCTTGTGTTTCGCGCTGTTTTTCATCATGAACGTTTACCAACTGGCCCATCTGACCATTCTTGCAACCGTGTTTTTGACGCACGTTTGCTTTATACATATGTGTGCTGCCAAAATATGCCTAGAGAAAGTTTTTGTATGTTCCGTGTGATAGGACAGCCAGACAAGAAATAGACACGCCTCAGAATGAATCTGCAGACGTTTTTTATTTGTACGACGGACTAGGGTGCTACCGCGCCTTAAGTTTGGATCGTCGTTTTTCTACGTGGTATTTTGTTCTTTTTAGTGTACCTTAACGTAATTCTTGTCGATTAAAGTTTCCCTATTGATTATGCGTCTTTCTATATGTAATACTGAGGATCCAGCAACGTTCATTCTTTTTAGAAGGAGGTACCGCTCACCAGCAGCTGTACCTCTATACAAACTAGCGTCGCTTGAAACCTTGGGCGGAGGGCCCTATTATATCTCCCATTTTAGGTCGCCATATTCCCCATTTCTCGGTTCACATTTAACCCCACAGCGTTGTTTATAGACGTCACTATCTCACGCGACGCTTATTAAAAAAGAATCGCGTAAAAAATAAAAAGGCGCGTCTCACGCTTGACTGCGTTAGAGGTTTATAGAGCAGAACGTGTGTGTAAATATCGCAGACCTGGTGGAAAATGCACGTGTCGTCCCCTTTTTTCGGAACACAAGAAATTCTCTGACCTCAATTTCCCGTTAAGCTCATTTAAGGGGTTTTGTTAAGTACTCAAGACCATGCTCTGTAGGGTCACTCCGGTGAAAAAAAATTCATCTCATGAATTTACCGAAACAGCGAACTTTTCTGCATTGTTCAATAAAAGTAAAATCAAAATTGAAAAAAGAGGTGTTTTTTTTGCATTTGCATGAATAGGAAAGTTCGATAATTCCGTTTTTTTTTTATTAGGGGACGCGTATATAATTTTTTTTACACCAAATCCAATTGGAGGCCAACAGCTTCCAATCAAAAGGGATCACGATTATCTTCGAAAAATATTCAAAAAGCGCAGGTAGACTATTTTTGCTCTAACAGGGTATCTTAGGAATAGCGCGAAAATATTCTAATACCAGTCTTAGCATGCAAAAAACGAAAAAAAACAGCAAGAAAATATTAAGTGTTTCTTGATAATGACAATTACAAAAAATAGTGGTGTAAGTGTTTTTTTTTCTGAGCCATGGTGAATTGCTTGGCAATTTGGAAATTTGGCACACATTGTCAAACAAAAGAAACGGTTAAAAGCATGCAGTAAATAGAATCACAACACTGCACTTCGCTGAATAGTTTTTTTATTGTATTTTAGCCTGCACATTAAATCTGAGCGAAAAAACACTTGTGAGAACATTAGAGTGTCACTAAGGGCTCTCTTTCAATTAACAACACCACTCTTATTACAGTGTTGTTCGATGACGCTCGCTATGACGGCCGTTCCCGATTTAGGAGAAGATAGACAAACAAACAAAAAATAACAAATAGGGTCATTAATAAAATTGTAAAATAAAAATACGACAAACAGGAAATAGACAAATACACTTGTTTTCATTCCAGGCAAGGCCTGTTCCCTTACGCATCTCGGTGCCTAGCCGACGCAAAGTCAAAGCTATACACCAGCGCTGACTCGATGCGGAGTTATCGCTGCGGCGTGTGTGTTTGTGTGAGCGAGGAAAGGCAGGGTCACATGCAGCGAACGCAGACACAACATGATATACACCAACACGCTGTTGGTTTATCTGCGCATCTCCGCATGTTCAGTGCTGACGGTAGTGCCACCGAAGTGGCATGACGTCAAAGATTTGAGTTGGTCTATAGAGCCATGTTAGTGCAGTGTCTTCAGTCCTCGCTTAGCGCCGAAGTGTACGTGTGAACCGGACTTTATAGTAGTCTTCATGTGTAAGGAAAAAAAGTGTTACCATATCTAAGCTCCGTAGGTCTATGGAGTCAGTGTAGACTACCGTCACTGGGTCGCCGTTCAACGAAGTGGCTCGCTGTGTCAACTCGGCCCTGGACGCCCCTGCGGTAATCCAGTTAGCTATCCCGCCGTGTCGAAGTGTACTGCGGAAAATGCGCAGCTGCGTGTGCACATTCGACGACAGTTGGTGGCGCAGACGGTGGCGTCGCCTTTGGTTGTGTATTTCGTTTGCTCGGAATATGCGGCGAAAGAAGAGTCCGGATAATCGGATTAACGCAGCCGTGGACATTCGTTTAAAGTCTCGTAGCGACGCCTCAGAATGTTATTTCAGTGGCAAGGGCATTTCAAACTTTGAGTTGCGAAATCTCGGTACTTTTATAGGGTATTTTCTGGAATGAAGCCTTCGGTTATTACAACGTGCCACCATACCTTTCTGATCCCACGTACACATAAAATGTTACTGTAAAACATGTCTTGTATAATAAAGAAAAAGGTTCCTCTTCAGGGAGGATATGATTCAGAGCCTGCATTGTTACCTAGTTTGTGGTCGCAAGCTCCCCTTTTTTGATGCTTGTATTCTGTCATTTATTGGTAGGCCATGAACGTTTCGGTTTTTAATTATACGTAAAATAGACATATGTTTTTCAGCCTATATATATATATATATATATATATATATATATATATATATATATATATATATATCTTTTTCATATATGGGTGTATTTTGGTGATTTGTTTCGGACAGACGCTAAAAACGGTACTGTTGGGGAAAGTACTTTTTAGACCATAAGTCTAAGTAGGAAGGGTTTTGACAGAGACAAACAAACAAAAAGACAGTGCCGAGAACGCTGACCCAGATGTGCCCTAAATGTAGCGAAACTTTTCCATCAAAACTCCATCAGCGCCATTCGAACACACGGGAAAATTCCAGAGAGCCGAGGTTTAAGAGAAGCTCCAACTCAACCCACGGGGTACGTTTACAATCCAATGGCAGACGCCTTCTGCGGAGATTGGTCGAAAGTGCGCATGCGCTGCGTTGTCGTGTGGCAAGAAGGAAAGCAGGCAGGAAGGCGGAGACGCTTGCAGACGATCAACGCTTTTCTTACCTCCTCGCAGCTCGTACTGCAAGCGCGGACCATAAATCACGTGACACTTATGAGAAGTTTGAGACACTCTAAAATCTAGGCACACAAGAAAATACTTGAACAAAACAACAACGCACGAACAAATACGCAAACGTAACTCGTTCCCAGCTGCAAACAAAGAACGTGTATCGTGGATTTGAACCATCCGACGCACAACCGGCATGCAACAAACACGTACCGACGTATAAAACACTTACAACGTAAGCAAGAAAAAAAAGGTTATTTACATTCGCAATGGGCTGCGCTTTGTTTAGAACCCTCGAGCCTACAGTACAAACCCATCGGAAACCGCGGTCTCTGACAAGCACGCCTATTTCGTCTTCCCTCTCCCCCCCCCTCCCCAATGTGGTACAAGGATACATACTATAAAAATTAAAGAAATACACTGGAAACGTGCATGCAACAATGGTAAAAGAAGGAAGCGGAGGTAACGAGAAAAGGAAACCAGGTGGAACTACGAGGTCATGCCAGAAACACCGAGATGGCACGATGGCTCCCGAACCACGTCGACAATTCTGTACCCGATATTGGACAATTAAATAGTTTGTTTTTATTAGGTCGAAGCATCGACCTCAGACCAAAAAAAGATCCGTCATAGGTGTCTTTCATTGGAGTTTAAATATTGCCGACATAGAAATAAGAAAAAAATATTGCCTTTTATATTTCATCGTTCGCTGCTTTAGAATCACATTGTGGAATGGAAGTTAAAGTGTCCCCGTTTCGGATTTGTTATTTCAGGGTGCTTTTTTTAATGATGAATTTTTTAACAAATCTTCGAAACAAATTGCGAATAGGCGGTGCCTGCCTTTTACCGTGTTACGACAGAAGACAGACAGAAAACCGCAAAACGCCTTTCCACCATAAAGCTAAAATTTAAAGCGTCAAATGACATTTTTAGTATGTTCTAGAACTGGTACAATGGGAAGTATTGGTTGTTTACCGCTCCGTCTAGAAGAGTAAATTAAAGCAAGAAGGATGTTAAAATACCTGTAAAGAAAACAGTAAAACACAATTTTGTCAGAGTAACTTCTACGCATCGCATTTCCCAGAGCAATTTTAATGTTTCTTTATCTTGTACTTTCCCTTTCTGATCACCCTCGCCTAATGTATATCGCCCACCCTCAAAGCACAATTGCAATTAAGCCCAAATGCACAGTCGAAATAATTTAACTTGCGAATAAGTATTGCCTTCTTCTGAGTTCCGACGTAAAGTACAGCTTTTATACATAAAAAGCAAGACGCTCCAAAAGTACAATGTTTCAAATTTCAAGTAATTCGATTGATTGCACTTGGTTCGAAACGTTCGAAAGAAAACAATGTCTAAGAGTAGGTTTAGGTGTGAATCGGATTTCAATCAAATATTGCAGTCCCAGATTTTGCGTTGCAGAAACAATGCGTTGTGTACGTTCGCAAGGAGCATGGGGGTGCCAGAGACAAAGCCGGTCTGAACAGCTAAGTTACAGGACGCAGGGTGTTATTAAATTTCAAGGGTAATTACGACTAAAAACACCTTGACAACTATAAGATAAACTAACGACCGCACTGGGTTCGATCCAGGTACGTAAAAAAGCTAAATGAACAAGGCGGGTACGACACCAGATCCTGTTTCAAGAAATGAGCTGTCATAAAGGCATGCCTTCTTTGTTTTTTGAATCGCAATTGAAGTTACTGCATCGCTTAGTTATAAATAAACCTATCCAAAAAGCATAACAGAGATAGATAATAATGCCCGTTAAGTTCATTTTACAGATTATACCCCTAGGTTACGGTCGCTTTTTGTTGGCCACATGCGTACAAATAAGGAACATTCTAGATCCATGGAACCAACTTTATATTTGACAATATTTCTGATTGTTTTTAAACTCAAACTTTAAGCTATATTCTAGACTAATAAACGTGAAGGTTCATAAGAGACTATCCTATTTGCCTTAAAATATAATCAATTTAAATATAGCAGACCATATGTTTAACGACTGAATTGAAAGAGATGAACTGGAAACAAATAGTGTGCCGTCTTCTGCCCCTGACAAGCGTGCTCCGCGAGGTGCCAGTGAGTAAAGCGGAAGAGCCAACCGATTGCAACACTGTTTCATTCGTTTCTTTCATTTCCTCTGTGAGGTCCATTAAGGTTTCATAACGACGTGTAGTAAAAAATAAAAAAAACGGAAATGTGCATAATTTGGTGGGCATTTTTTCGGGGAACAAAATTCCAAACCCTTATTGGGGTTTTAAAGGCGGCATTCATAAAGCACATTAAGCTAAATTCATGAGACGATCATAACGGAGGACCGGCGTAAATCTTTCAAAGCATTCTACGAAAGAAAGGAATGGGAACTAAACGGAAGAATGCAGAACTCTATCAACCATCTAAAAGTATCAAAGCGAAGTATAATAAAAAGAACAGTTTACTACATTAACTGCGATGCCGTGACAGTTGATTGAAGATTTCTGCTCTTCACGAGAAGATATAAAGGTGAGAAATGTAAAAGATTTATTCCAGTGGCATTCGGGGATGATTTACGACTGTCGGTCAGCACACTCCGGAAATTAGTAAATGAAAAAAGGGTTCAGGAAGAGAAGATAAAACAAGAAATGTAAATACTTTTTTTATTGTACGCTTCACTAACGATTTAGTTCGTGTCAAAGATCTAGGGGTAGTAATGGTAGTGTTTTTTCCAGTAAAAGGTGTGCTGTATTTTAACTGTAATGATCAGTGCATGTCCGCGTTTTGTCGACTTCTGTTAATGATTTTTGTTGTTGTTTTATTGCACATTTTCGATAGTATTTAAATGTTTCGTATTGCATGCTTTGAATCATTTTACGCGTACTTGCCAAAACAAAGAAAAAAAATGGACGCTTGTATATATCAAACAATTACCGAATCACTAAAATGTACAGCGATATGAAAGACACCACTCAAAATGTTCGTGTATCAGTTATATTGGATCAACTTGTTGATCATACAACAGGCATAAACATCCAGGCCCCAAGGAAAACGACGAACACAATTTTTTTTCCACCGACAGAGAAAATACGCAGCTTATTTGTCAACTGGACGTATGTCACACAGCACCACTTGCCTATAGAAACAGATCGTCGAATCTACTAACAATAAAGCAAAAAACTTTCAGCCTTTCCACACTGGTAAAGAAGGAAAACAAGCGGAGCTGATACTATGGAGGGAATGAAGTAATGCCCGGCCGCAAGTCGGCAAGCCAGAGTGGAAAGGCTGGAAAGGTTGCCGCCATCTATGAGCGACGACGGCAACCAGACAACCGGCAAGCCGGTTGTCTGGTTGACCGCCATCGCTCATAGATGGCGGTAGCTGTCTGGAGTGTTGTGTCGACATTTGTTTGCTGGCGGACACGATCCTGGCGAAACAAGCCCTTAACAGCTACGCTGTAAAAATAACAGATACAGATGCAGTGAAAACGTATGTCACTAATATAAAACAAAAACGTTTCGTGTAGAGTTATAGAAGTATGTTGTACATCGATGCAGACGGCAACATTTGGTTATGATGCTACCATGTATGGGTAAAAATACGAAAAATCAAAACTCCGATTATATTAGCTAAAGTCATTAGCAAGTTTTATAGTATAGCATGCAAAATGCTTTCCGTGCGCAAATAAATAGCATCCCAAGTAGCACACTTCCTCGGCCCAGGCTTGAGCCAGACTGGCACGAGCTAAAGCCAACTTGGCTCAAGCCTGGCACAAGCTTGCGCCAAACTGGCCCAAGTATGAGCCGGGAAGTCTGCTGCTAGGGATTGTTCCCATGCACCAATCTAAAACTGTGGTTTGGGCCTGGCGCATGCGGGTTGGCGACGACGCTACTTCCTCGCGTATCCAATAAACCCAGCATGTATTGTGACCACATACATGCTCAGATACGTGCCAAAACAATGACGGACTCCGGTAATTAATGTAACAGGTAATAAATGGCGCGCCCTTTGGAAAAGGATTTGTTGTGGTATGTGTGTATCTTCATCCATAGGGCAGTTAGTCAGCCCCAAGTGGGCGTCTCGTGGTCCGTTATACAGAAGAAATTTAGCCAGCGCTGTGTTACAGCCAGCCTGGTGTCTTTGAAGTGCATCGCGCAACAGTGATACACGACCGCAGGCAATTGCGATGCTCATCCGGGTCGAAACATGCAGTGGCATGTATTTGGCCCTAAAATCCCTGGGTTTTGCAGGTGGCTCGTTTCATACGCACCATGAATCCAAGTCCCTTCATTTGGGTTCTTTCATTTTAATGAGGGCAAGTTCAACGAACTATTTTCCACCGACAGACGCACTAATTAATTATCATGCTAACCACTTTACAGACAAGTGTCGCTTGCGAAATGAAGTTACAAAATAGAGGCATTCATTGTACTCATTAGCATCGCTCGGTACCGGTGCTGATACTCTCTCTCTCTCTCTCTCTTATATATATATATATACACTATATAGCTTAGATTTTGTGTTGTCTTGTGTGATGCTTCCATCTAATGTTTTATATTTTTAAAGCTTTCTTGTTTGCTGCTAATTGCCCCAACTGAGGTGGTCATCGTTCACTGTGTCAAAGTATCCTGTCGGAAAAATAATTTTTTGTTAGTTGTTGGAAAAACGTATTTGAATTACCAGAGTGCGGCTCTGTACCCGTGGGCTGATCTGTAACATGTCTGCCTTAGTTGTCACAGGCCGTCCAATATATATACGTCGGCTATGCGGAGCGTAATTTCGTCTGCTTCTGGCACAGCGGGTTACAATGACGCCAGAACGCAGGCCTCTGATTAACTAACCGCCATAATTAGCCCCTCTCCCCTATTATTATTTTTTACTTAGTCAATTTAATTTACGAGGAGCTTTGTTACACGACATCTTCTCATAAAAAAAAACGATGAGATCCGGTAACATTTCTTGCAAAAGTACCAAATTTAATAAGCTTCGACATTTTTTTTTTTTTAAATCGGCGGTAAGAGGCGCTTTTTGCTATGTATGACCGCGCGAACTTCCGTTCAAACGAGAAGAGAAACATTCCGCACCGTAGCACCGCTTCTTGTAACCAATTAGAAAACAAAAGTGCTGGATTTTTATTTTTAATTATTTTTGTAGTACAACCGATCCCCTGTTATATGTTGAATTTGAACGGAAGAAAGGCCTCGGTAAATTTTCAACATTGTGATTCCTGCACACAATCCTCGTCCAAGGAGATTTGGCATCAACAAGCTCGGAAGGCCCAGCCGAAACGAGGTGACCGTAATAAGTCTCTCGGGTTAGCCAGAGACAGCTTGTGTTTGTAAACAATAGAGGGGTCTATAGGGTGATATGTTTTGGCTTGCAGATCGCACTCTAAAAAAAATTGTCCACCTGTGTGTGTGTTTTTTTTTGCCAGAGCGTTTAGAGATAAGGGAGGAAGTAACTAAATCCATGTCTACCATTTTGCAATTCAATTGCGGACGCCTCTTGGTCAGATTGATCGCAAGTGCGCATGCGTTGAGCAGGCTGGGGAGGTGGGGTGGAAAGCGGACAGAAAGGCGGAGACACTTGTGGACGACAAACGCTTTCGTCCCTTCCTCGCAGCTGGTATTGCAAACCTGACACCCGACCGAGCAATTTGGAAACACTCTGCAGTCAAGGCACGCTGTTTTTTTTTTTTTTTCTTACAGGTTTTGGTGTTTATTTATTTTAAAGTCTGTAGAGTCTAGACTGTTATGTCGCAAACGTTTTATATTCGGTCAGAAATAACGTTGAAAACAGCGTATTTTTGAAGCTTCGAATTGAAAGAGTCATGACCCCGTGTCAGGTATGAAAATTCTGATTTTTAACCATCGCAACCCTTGATTGCAGACTGTTACTTCTTTCATATTTACACAAACCTAATCTAAATTAACCTACTTATCCAGCATAATCTGAAAATATTTAACCTTAATTGACCTTACCCACGTCAGTCTAACCTAAACTAACATAACCCAGTCGCAATATCGGAGAAAAAAGAAAACACGATATGTTGCCAGCAAGCGAAACTGATATTTACAATTTACCTTGGGTTAGGTTTGTATGGCATACCCGATAATATCTATACCTCGTTTCACCGTAGCTTGTGAAAGAGCGAACATTACGGCCCCTTCGTGCCAAACAGAGCGAGGGAACTGAAGCCCGTGAAAGCCCTTACGACCGGTACAGGGGCGAGAGAGTGACCACGAGCAGTTGGAAGAAAAGGGAAGGAAAGCCCCCTTTTACGAGAACCATTCTTTTTTGTCTCAGACGTCACTCTTTTTTTTTTTTTTGAAGATTGTCCTGTCATTCAAAATTCGTACGAAAGCGTCTTTCCTCTCTCCCAAGCGTGGCCTCGACAGCGCTGAGCGCAACTACTGAGAAAAAGTATAGTCACGTGTGTCCCTCTAACGTGCTGATTGGCTCACTGGGACTGTAGCCTTCGCCGTTTCCTCAGCGCAAAAAAAAAAAAAAGAGCAGAACATTGAAGCAAGAATAGAACGCGACCGGCATGTAATCCTCATCCACTACGAGCCTCACGCTGTGTATTTTCTAACGGACGCCGACCAACCGGTCTCCAGACATTTCCCTCCCAACTGTCGTCTTTCTGCGAGTCCATTAATTTCGCGAGCTTTGGAACAGGACTCCGAAGACACACACGGCGAAGGAAGATATAGTTGAACGAGAAAAGGGCGTCTCAGGGAGCTCTTTCGGAAGCCCCCCCCCCCCCCCCCTGCCTCCGGATAAGAATCATAAACAAAAACAAAAATATAACAATATTACTCTTTGTTTTACCATACAATGAACTGGGCAGGGTATACTACGAGCCATCAAAGCCAATACAATACCGTGTGAGTGTCACGTGGCCTTTAGAGGGAGCTCAGGGACACGCAGTGCACGTTGTCACATGATATGTTCGCAGCATTTCATTGGCTGAGATGAACCGCAGGGTCCGCAGCGGTCCATCGTAATGGTCAAACGGCGTCAAGTCATCAGAACGAAGTAGACCGGAAGGCTCCAGAGCAAGTTAAAGATGTACCGTACCTCGTTGGGTATCTTCGCCTGGAAGTAATAAAGCATTTACGGTCTCATATGACAACCTAAAAAACAAAACAAACAAAGGTTTGCGTTGGAATTTATTTGAAAACGAAAGATTGTGTTTCCGACACGAGAATTCGGGAAACCGATTGAAACTCCACCCCCAGAAATTTGTGCCATCCTATGCTTGCGCCACCTCTTGGCGGGTTATGGCAGCGCTCCCATAGAAGCCCATGTATTTCATATACAAATATGGCCACAACGCCGAAACATTACGCTGCGAACAGCTTGCCATACTACTACCCTGTTCTATCATTTACCGCTATTTTTCTGCCAAAATGTCAAGATGATGACATGTAAACTGCAGGTTCCTCAGTCGAATGAACTTTTAGATATATTGCCACTACGAATAGTATCCAAGGTAATCGAAGGGGGGGGGATCGGTGGCCGAGTGGGCTAGCGCACAACAGCTTAGAGCACGTGGAGCGAAAGCTCATCGCTGCAGAACCCAGGAATCCTGTGCTCAATTCCGCCCCCACCCCTCCTGGCCGTTTCGATCTGGATGAGCATCGTACCGGCGTGTGGTCATGTATCACTACTGTGTGGTGCACGTTAAAAACCCCATGCTAGCGTTTGTACTGCACTGGCTAAATATCTCTTCTACAGCTGGGAGACAAGTCGCCCGTTGAGGCAGACTAAGTTCTAGGCTGTATAAACATACACACACCCCAATTTAAGAAAAAAGGTAATCGAAATGTACAGTTTAGTCTTGGGCATGAAAAAATTGTTATGATTGAATAAATCAAATAGGATCCCTCCCGAATGTTACAGCAAATTTTGTGGTAACGAAGCAGTGTATTATATATGTATACAAATATATCTTGAGAAACAACGAATTTTAAAAGAGTACAATTTAAAAACACAGAAAAATATAAGATTTCCGATTCGACTGCAGTAAACAAAAAGAGTTGATAATGTGGATCTCAAAACGTTCCTGCGGGTGCCCGAATTCGAAATTATGAACGAATGTCTAAAAAATTCCAACCATGTCCACTTCGAGACGAGCATCCTCCAAGATGGCCCATTTTAGTGGATTTACCACAGCATCACTTTCTAGTCAAAAACCTTAAATTGTGTATTCCGTTACTACTTAGCTCGACCGATCTCAAAAGGTTTCGGGATGAGGCGCGGGTGCCCGAATTTCAAATGATGACCAAATGCGCAAAAGCAGCTGAAACATTTCCACTTTGAGGCCGGTTTTCTCAAGAAAGATTCAGTTTAGAGTATTTGCCATACTACAAGGATGGCTCGATGGCTCTACAAAATATATTACTCCTTTAGCTGGAAACTGGGTGTCCTCAAAAAGTTTCCTGGCGGGGCGCAGATGCCCAAATTTCGAATGATGCACGAATTCCTAAAAACAGGCGAACCATCCCCCACTTTGGGAGCGGCTTACTCAAAAATAATTCACTTTGGAGCACTTGCCTTATCAGCAGGATGGGCTCGAGGGGTCTAAATATTATATTCTGTCTTTGACTGAGAACTTGATTGTCCTTAAATATTTCCCTGGTAAGCCACGAATGCAGAAATTTATAAAGATGAACGAATGCTAAAAAACAGCCTAACCATCTCTACTTTAAGACTCGTTTTCTCAGAAAGGATTTATTTTTTAAGTATTTGCGATAGTACGTTCGAAGGCTCTACACTTCATAACAATAATAATAATAATAATAATAATAATACAAACAATATTTTTTTATTTTTCCGGGCCGACAAACAGCTTTACACTTTATACTGTGGTTCACACAAAGCAAACTAAAACACAGCACTATGTAAAGTTATAATATACACGTTAAAATAAAAATATAAATAATAGATAACAGAAACAGAAAAAGATAAACGAAACCCGCCTTATAACAGGTAGTTATAAAACATCCACCTTCGCAGATGAAAGATTAACCTGTAAGAACAAGGAAAAATGTCAAGATGACCCCTAAAAATGCGAATTGAACTCTCGATAAAAGAAACACAGAATATATACAAGATGGGTAAAAAGTTTGTACATTGCTGCTGACCCTTGACGGAACATAAAAGTTAAAAAAAACGCAACAAATCAATTGAATTCACTTCCCCGTGTACTACTTTGTGAAGAAATATAAAATATTTGTTTTTCCTCCGCATGGCAAGTTTTTGCAACTCAAATCGAAGTAACGTTTCGTAATCGTAAAAAAATAATTTCTTCCAATAAAACGGTGGTAAAAATAACAATAATTATTTTTTGTATGTTTTCGACTGCAACAGCCTGTGTTAATGTTAATGAATTCCAAATAATTCAGCTGAATTATAATCTTGAACTCATTAATGTCTTCAAAAAGTGTAGTAAGCAACGGGGCGAAGAAAAACTGGCGACACAATCGTGAAATCATCCCTAGTACTCTAAGTGATGCATTAATGGTTAAAGATATGTAAATATTAAAGGACGGTGAACTATCGATGGATACACCGAGATCATTGATAAAAAAATCTGGGGGAATCTGGGCCCCTCCCAGATTATATAAAACTTAAATTACGTCGCGCTTCCTGGATAGCAAATAGATTTTGTTTTCTTGGGTTTAAGTGACAAGCGATTTTTGTGCACCATTCAGAAACACGTTCTATGTCAGCCTGGAGAAGGGAGCAATGAGAAAATAACATCAGACTTATAAAAAAGTTTACTATCACCAGCAAACAAACACAATTTTGGCACCGGTAATACAGGAAGAATTATCATTTATAAACAAAAAAGAACAAAGGAACAAAAGGGGTTTCAGGTTGAATCCCTGGGGTACACTAGAACTTGACATGAGCTCGCCGAAATAGCTATCAGAATTGCGTAGAGCTAAAAGCGAAATACGCATTTCTCTTTTGGATGGGATCTGGGTTGTCCTCGAAAATTTCCCTGGCGAGTAGCGGTTTTCCAAATTTTAAATCCTGAACGAATGCCTAAAACACAGCCGAACCATCCCCACCTTGAGACCGGTTTTCTCAAATATGATTTGTTTTTTAGTATTTCCTATAGTACCAGGATGTGCTCAATGGCTCTCTGCATTGTATATTCTGTCTTGAGTTGTAGACTGAGCTGTCCTCCAAAAGTGCCCTGGCGAGGCGCGAGTGGCCAAATATCAAAAGATAAACGAATCCGGTAAAATTGCAGGAGGAAGCTTAAGCTTTACCTTTAAGAGTGTAACAAGATAGCTAAACATATAATCTCTCGCTTGGGCCCAAGCCGTGCAAGCGTGTCTGCGTGGCCTGATTTCACTTCTGGCTTTCGAGGGTATCGGTTGTGTTATCATGAGCTCCGTCGGA
>JAZHYW010050714.1:0-22732 GCA_037355805.1 Ixodes ricinus | reverse complement strand
CAATACTTCGATTTCAGTTTTGTATTGCTCGAGCACGTAGCTTCCACAGCACTGTCAGCTTCGGGGTGAACGGGGTGGGGAAAGCAGGTTTTTTCTGAATTTGAGAGACGGGCTAATTTTCTAAGGGGAGCATTGGCTGTGCCCGGGTAAACAAAGAGCCCGAGCAAGAGGACTTTCCCTTTTCCGTCCTCTTGAAATGTTTGGTAGAATGTGCGATTTATGAGTTGAAGGGGAAAGCTAAACAGGAAAATTTGGAAAAGCATTTTATGACTCCCTTAAAACACACATTTATTAGCTCGATTCTTCTCCGTGCAATGGGGACTGAGTTGGGGACAACTTAGGAAAATTTGTTTACAATTCATAGAACGTTACATAACATACAGGGCGCACCTGTATGGTGGAAAAAGGAATACAATACCCATTTAAAAATTAAAATAATTTATGTTCAAAGATTCCCATTATAAAAAATCTGCCAAGCATATCAAACTACCTCAAATATTAATTTACCAGTTTCATGTAATATTCACCCAATAACGCTAACTTCGATTTATACATTTTTATGTTTAATACCTTTAAAGGAGGAAAGCCAGTAAATTTAAAGACCAGTTCTTGAAACTCCAGAATATTGAGTATCCCGTGGATTTTCAGGCCGTGCACCCTAGCAGTAGATAATCTATGAATTATAGAATATACAATCCTACAGCCTTCCAAAGCAATACAAACACATTCAACATTTACAAAGATGGTTCACTTTGTTGAAATAGGGTCGGTGCAGCTTTTTTCATAATAAAATCTGATCGAATGATAATGAACAAAGGAAAATATAGCCTAAATAACCATAATACCATTTTTGAAGCAGAAGCAGCAGCCATTCTGAAAGCAATCGAATACTTAATAATTATACAAACCACCCGAGACTAATATTTTCACAGACAGTTTATCCATCCTATAAGCACTTAATAACCTTGTTAATATAAATGAAATAATCAATATAATTAAAAATACATTTAAAATTTTAGATACACAGTGCAACACAATTTTTATTTCGTTAAAGGTCACTCTGGTAATATAGGCAATGATTTAGCTGAACAACATGCATCATCTGCTAGATACCATGGTGTCTACTTACCTCTTAAGCTATCAAAACAATACGTCAAAAAACAATTATTTTAAATGTGAATGGTTTATGCGAACGCTTAGTGGCAGAAAGGAACAGAAAGTGCACTTATTCAACGTATCCCGTGAACATATAGCATTCCGTTATTTTTTTCCTTCAACATATTACCTAACTCAGTTATAAACAGATTATGAAAGATTTCCATTTTATTATCTTAGAATTTAATCTTAAAGGGAAGCTACGGAGGTTCTTGAGAAAAATGAGTTAGAAGTGAATTTTGTTGTATTTTTTCCGCCGTGAACCCGAATACCCAAACCATTTGCTGCGCAAGCATTGTTAAACGCGAGAAAACGCGAAAGAGAGTCGCTGTGCGGGACGTCATCGACGGATCTCTTGTCTGCCCAAGGCTAAGGAGGCGGGGCTTCAGCCCTACTTTGAAATTACTCTTATGGCTCTCCGGCGAGTCACACTGAAACAAAATTGTGATATCTGTGATTCTAAAAACTAAATGAACGCAATTCAAGTGTTTTTCTTTTCTCAAATGCAGAGAAGTGCCCCATCTTCCCTTTAAGAGTCGCAATATATATTTGTGAGGCATTATTTTTCACTTGTCCGACTCTACGAACAAAGGCTAATTTATTAAATATTTAAACTATAAATGCTGCACAAAACAAAAATTACTTCATTCAATCCCTAAGGTAGAAATAATGGTGGACATAATAAAAACAATAAATAATATTCTAACTAAATAATTACCGAAAACCCTTTGAGGCGAGTGATTCCAACCCTACACATTTATTAAAAAGGGGCAAACCTATCATAATATAAACCGATCATTTTGTCATTTAACATATTTTCAGAGAAATAATAGAGAGAAGAAACAACAACAAGATTCGATAAATAACAAAAGGAGAAAAAAATCTTACTTTGGGTTGGAACAAACTCAACCGACGGAAAACGACGAGGGGAACTCGAGAAGATTCCACGTGCAGTGTGGTTTGGATAAACCCACAGCTATAAAAAGGACATGAAAAGGAGGATAAGACCACAGACATGAAAAGGACATAGAGGTGTGACCAATAGCATGTCCTACAGAACGATTTCCAACCACCATACGGAGGACGTACTAGTTCCGTAGACCGAAACCACCCAGTAAGCTTACATGAACATGCATGCCTAAGGAAGACCCATTTTAAAATTAGGAGGGGAAGGCTTAGCTCCTGTCCCTAACTGCCTATTAGTGATAATAATAAAAACAAATTGCATAGCACGGAAGACCCATTTAGTCTTGGGTAGGGAGGTGCGGACTAAATCCGTAACCTCGGGCTTTCTTTAGCCTAAAAAAACAAATAATGAGATTGTTTTTGTGAAAGGAGGGCGGGGAGTGGGGGGCAGTATACGCATTAACTGGTTACTAAATGTTGAAATCACTCTCTCCAAGTAAAACAAATATGATAACTATATCAATTTGAAAACAAAATATAAAGACCATTCTTAAAATATCGAATGAAATAATACCACAAATATCTTAATATTGTATATGAAAAATAAAATAAAATATCATTGTTCAAATTGAGCGGTCCAAGCAACCTCACTGCTTTATAATATCTTAATGGGATCAACTAATTCAAGCTGTTCTCCTAGAACTTGAAGTGAGAGCACCTTTACAGAATAAAAAAGAAAAATTGGATACAAGACACAGTTTTGAAATATTCATCTTCAAACTAAGATTCCACGTCGATCTAACCTCTATCTATAGACGTTTTCTGTTTCCTGTCGATCTCAGTCACGTGTGTTCCGTATCTCATACGCGGGAAGGAAAAATAATAAAACATTTCAACCTGGGATATGCAAGAAAATATAGGTGAGGCAAAACAAGAAGGTATGACAATCACGTATTTTCCGAAAAACACCTTCCAGCGGCATGGAGAGATCAAAACGATGTTTTACCGCATACCTGAAGTGACGACATTCAAGATGAATGCGCCTTTGTGCAAAAGGTGTATATATCTGAAAGAGGACAATGCTCCCAGCACCATACAAGTAAAAACAAGCGTAAAAAAATAATAAGAATGGATTTTTAGGCATCTGCAGCTAATTCAAGATGCCATCGAGCTTTCAATCACAACTTCCTTAAATAATGACATAAATACTTAACATGTAATTAAAGCACTTAAGAAATACATATCTCCGTTAATAATAATATACCACAATTTCCTCCTCCAACCCTCTTAAGTAAAATATAAAAAATCGAATAGTTGAATAAAGTAAAGTCTTCACCATATATCAAAGGAAAGCCAATATACACTAAATAATAATTTATACGCAATATTCCTCTTTATAGAATTAACATCATGAGCTCAAGCCTCTGTCGCCGTCGTCCACCAGCTAGGAGACACGGAGTCTCCTTAGCTCTCAAGCAAACCTAGTTATAGATACCTACAAATCATTTTCTTTTTATAAGACGCCGACACTGATTCTTTTCAGGTCCATTCCAATAACTGTGGCTTCGTAGTATCACCTGCTTTTCTTTGCGGATTGGCTTTTCAATCAAAATTTTCTTTTAGGTCATAATAGGCCCTATTTATTTGATTTTATTTGGTTTAAACCTTTTACACCGTTTGGTGGTGCAGGTAGAAAGACACATTTTATTTTTCTTCATTTTGGCTCCCACTTAGAAAAATGCAAAGAAAAAAAAATGGTTGAGCACTTTGCGCGCGAGTGTATCGGGAATCGTTCCTGACGTAAATGTAAGTGTACCTTTTTATGCAAGAGGATCGGTACGATATTGCAAGCTCTGGACGCCTCGAGGCGCCATGTTGTGCGTCGTGCGAGTCATGGTGCCGCCGTCGCAGCGGGCAAATGCAACACCTCGCGATGCCTTGGTGTAGCGAGCAACCGAGGAACTCTTGGGCGGCAGCTTGCATGCATACACCTTTGTAACCAGTTTCGGATGGTCTGGATCAGATGACGATTTTCCTACGCATAGGAGTGACCCTGCGCTGGGAACAAAAATTGCAGTGGAAGCCGTGCACTTACTGTTGGAAGACGAAGAAGTACGAAGCTGTTCGTGCCAGCCAAAAAGAACCTTTATGTTCAGAGTGCCTGCGCTTATATACCTTTCTAAAGTCGCCACAAGCGACATCTAGAGTTCAAACTAGCACTAGGGTGGCGACCTCTACACCTGCCATCCTGGAGATTTATTCTTTTAGTCACAATATATTTACAGATTCAGCCATCTCGGTGGCTTGATGCAGCGTCCATAGCGTGCCCGCAACATACCGTCTTGGAAGG
Source organism: Ixodes ricinus (assembly GCA_037355805.1). Taxonomy (NCBI): domain Eukaryota; kingdom Metazoa; phylum Arthropoda; class Arachnida; order Ixodida; family Ixodidae; genus Ixodes; species Ixodes ricinus. Next base: position 18,321 of record JAZHYW010050714.1, on the reverse strand, counting down.
GCGCCGAATCCCGACGTGGTGTTGCATGCTCTTCTTGCGACGGCTCCGCCCGATCATCAGCTGCGGGATGTAATTCTGAGGATGGTCTTGACTCGGGCAGTGAAGGCTGCTCATCTGGTGTCTTCTCTGTCTTTATCTTGTCTGATGGCGAAAAGCGCACAAGATGACGACGGTTCCGCTGAAGAACGCCGCTAGGCGTCTCCACGACGTACGAACATGGACGTTCGGCTGGGCTGAGGACTTGAGCTTGGCAGTTTGCATCACTCACCCAGACCATGTCATCTGCTGCAGAGGACTCAAAGGACTAGCGCTGTGCCGGCGATGGAAATCACGAGCCTGGCGGGTCTTTTCCCTCGCGTCCTGTGATTTGAAACTCGGGTGGCTTGGTTGAACAGGCGTAAGATTTTTGGGCAGCGCAGGAAAGCATGTCTGGAGACGACGACCCATTAGAAGCTGCGCAGGTGACACACCAGTGACTCCAGGAGTGTCTCGGAAGGTAGGGAGCGCCAGGTACGGGTTGTCAGCCTTCTTGAGATCCTTCACCGTGCGTACCATGCGCTCCACCTCGCCGTTGCTTTGCGGGTATCCCAGGCTGCTTGTCTCGTGCCTGAATCCATACAGGCTTGCAAAGTGCGTGAATTCCTGACAGGAAAACTGGTGTCCATTGCCGGTCCTGACCACATCAGGAATGCCGTGACGAGCGAAACAGCTCTTGAATGGCGCGATGACTGCCGACGCCGACGTGCAGCCCAGGGAGACTACTTCCGGGAACCGGAAGTAATAGTCGACTACAAGGACGCAGTCGCGTCCTTTAACTGAAACATATCGATTCCCAGACGCTGCCATGGTCGGTCTGGTGTCGGTGTTGAAATAAGTGACTGATGCACCACCCTTGTCTCAGCACATTAGGCGCATTTGTTGACCGAATCCTCGATGTGGACTGGTACAGTTGGGCCACCAGACGCTCTCCCTAGCTCGCTCTTTGCAGCGCCGCTGTCCTTGATGGCTTTCGTGTAGCAGGGCCAGGATGTTGTGGCGCAGAGCGGCAGGAATTACAAGGCGACAGTCTAAAAGAAGTAGACCATCGGAAAATGTCAGTCTTCCTCTTTCTTGCTAGTAGGGCACTAGGTTGGGAGAGAGCGTTCTTTGTCCGGATATCCCTCCTGGCAGTAGCGGGCGACTGAGGTACACTCTGAATCTTTCGTCTGACGCTAACGAACTTCTTCTAGCTGGTTAGCGATTCTAGGGGGAAAGCCCTTGACGACTTCGCTGACGAAAAGCTCGATGGATCGTGCCGTCGAGGAAGGATTTTCGCCACAAGGTGCCCGGGAAAGTGTTCTACCGTGGCCAGAAGCTTGCCTGGCACGTGTTTTAGGACGAACTGAGAGCGCATCAACTTTATACGGATACGCTGAATCCTGGGTGGCAACAAATCGAGACCTTTTCCCCCGAGCAGGACGACCAGTGGCAAGTGATCTTTCTCAACGGTGGCTACACTAAGTGTAGCTTATGTCAACAGAGCACTAGTTGAATTCCTAATGCTACTTTCAGTCCGTTGCTTTAGAAAATGTCTTATTGGTATAGCAGTGCATCGATATCATTCAACTATAAATTGATTACATTGATCATTCTTCATCACATTTCAGAAGTTAGACTTTCTTGGTATTCGGTTCCTACTGCAGTCCATTATTCCTTTGCAGTCAAAATGGTTCAAGAGGATAGCCATCTTTTGTTTTGAAGTTATGGAAGTAGACCTGATGGTACTGTTAGGACAAACTTCGGTCCCCTGACTTTCTAGAACTGAACTGGGTTTACATTTGTCTGTGTTCCTTTTCGCGTCTTTTTTCTCTCTTTCATTTTGCAACTGTGATGTGATCAAGCCGAGAGCCGCAGTTATTCCCAAATGAAGCAGCAGCAGTATGTTCCCAACTTGCGTCACTTCGATACATTTCAAGGCATGCCACGAAATAAATGCCTCTGTTCATACACCGTTGGAAGTGGGACTGACTTCAAAATGCAGTTCGACGCAGTGTTTGAGCGGTATGGGACGTGTGTTGAATGACCTATGCGTTTGTCACGGGTTCGTGGTTGGTTAACCCGAAACGCTCCAAGTGCCACTTCCTTCTTCTCGTTTTCCTCTTCCCATTGTCTTGAAGCTCGGCCGGCATTAGTCTCATCCGAACTCATGCCTTTGGCGCTCAGGTAAACATGCGTGAGGATTGCAATTGAACCCCCCCCCCCCGCCCCCAACCCACCCTTAAACAAAACGAAATGACAAAAAGATGAAATTGTTGACAGCGGTGTTTGAGAGAAACTGCCGACTTTTAATTACCCTGCCTGAAACTTTCAAACATTTCGAGTGTGGCTACAGCTGTGAGGGTGAGGTGGATCCAATATGAAAACTGGACCCTGAAGCGACGCCTTCAGGATGCCAAAAATAATTATGGTAAATTAAAAATGAACCCACTAGTATACTTGGGCCGAGTGTCGATTAACAAATTTTAACCCAGTTAATTTGTCACATTAATTTTCACGCATAGTATCTTGAAAATAATGAAACTGCAGATGTTCCAAACTGGCTGAGGTAAAGCAGCCTTGCAGTGCACCACGGTTTAGACTGAACATACTTTTTTGTAGCGTCCACAAGGTGTTGCTCTTACATTGAAGTTTTATGAGCTAGTTTCTTCAATGTTTGAACTTTCAGCGTGCCAGCTGGGTAGTGTGCAATTGTGTTTTTATAGCGCAAGCAATATCTTAATTCTGGAGGCAGGAAGTTTCGGCTAGCAGTCAACATGGTTGGACAACGGTGTGCATGCTTGCTTTCTCTGAAGCGGCCAATGAAGCGAAACAACATCATGTGCGGATTGTCCATGCATTTAATTTTTGTTTGTTGTTTGTTTCAGACTACATGTGCTCCCAGTACAACGGGGTGGCCCCGCAGGCGCTGACGACCAGCATGTCGTCTCAGCTGTGCTGTCGGGGGAAATTTAAAGGGTAAATATTGCAGCTGCAGTTTTTTCTTTTCTGTCCCTGCTACACTTCCTGTGAATTTCTCTGCATGCTTGGTCTTTTCGTTTTCATGGTACTGTAAACTTTTATTATAGTCCGTTGCAACTATGGAATAGCAGAAGGCCTCCCACAATTCCCTTCGCTCGCCATGATTGGCGGTGTCCTCTCGGCTCTCCTCCTCTCTAGTGTTTGCTTATTAAAAAGAGTGAAGGGTTTTGTGTGTGTGGGGGGAAGGGGAAGGGGGCTTCGCTATTCTAGAGTTGCAACAAAGTATAGCGCGACCTCGGTTAATTTAATCATTTCGAAGAGTCTTAAGGGGCATACATGCATTTTTATAGGACGGACTCTGTCATATTTTGAACCGAGAAAATGACCCCGCGAACAGGAAAAGAACGGGCCTTCTGCTACAAAATTAACCGGACCAAACTTTGTTTTCAAGATCAGACCAGAAAAAGTCGACTCCTGTGTTATAAACGGTAGTAACAGAAATCCTGTGCTAGTCTCGCCACGTTGGGAAGCTAATGCTATGACCCCATCTTGATTTCTTTAATGCTTGTTACGGCTGTTTTCACATCTGGTATTTTCAGCTGTTCTTTGGCCAAAAGTGAGTGGCAGGTCGCCATAGGTTTCCAAAAGAAAGCGGTCGCATATGCAAAAATTTCAAACAAGTTTCGTAGCGCAGTGGCGCTTCGTCGCAGCCGAGGAATAACTCTACGGTATAGTTGGTGTAAAACATTAAGCTTCACGACTAGCAGCAACTTAATCGTGGATATACTGCACCGTACAGCGTTTATTTGAGCTCTACTCACACGAAAAATTACAGAGGCAGTTAAGTATCCCTTTGTGGACTGAATGCGAAAGCATTGCCATTCCTAACATTACTTCCTTTTTTTCCCTCTATTGTTAGGAATCGCAATGCTTTCGCATTCAATCCACGTAGGAGATACCTAAGTGCCCCTGTGATATCTTTTTTTACGTTACATCATATGGCGTCACACATCATGGTACATCATGTCGTCACGTGAAGTGTGATGTCATCGAACCGAGGACATATTTTCATGACCATCTTTCGGGCACATCAAGGCCAACGCCGTCTTTTGCCGTAATGGGACCAGCTTCTTCTTTGAGGAGAGAGTAATGCCCCGTCACAAAGCGGCTGAGATAGCACTGGCAGCTAGCATGCCCGGCTCTCACAGCAGCACCGGGTTCGAATCCCAGCCGTGGAAGCACAATATATTATTTATTTAATTCCTCTGTTGGCATTTCGTACCACCCAGTTAAAGCCGCCAGACGCCGGATTTTCCGCTCCATGGACATATAATGCTTTCGCATTAAAAAAGCACATCCAGTTAGGAATGTGCCTTTTCGTGTGGTAGAGTCGCACAGCTGCCCACCACTTCAAAAATTACAACTGAAGTACGAGGGGCACTAGTGATCACCAAATCAGGTTCACGTCATTCATAGGTGAAGGGTCCATTTGCCGTTGATCGCAGTCCTGCACCTCGTTAGCTCTAGCCAGCAAGATGGACAGCTCGGCAGACTCGTCGGCTAAATCCCTCCGTGTGTAGTTTAGAGTTGTCCTTATGCTGCTTCAAATAGGGACGCATGCGAACAGTGCGCAAAACACATTCCTCTTGCCCACGCTTCCAACTTCATTGCTGGTCGCGGCGCAATGGCAAGTGATGTGCGGCCATGTTCGCCCTAAGAAGTTTGTAAGACACTTTGGATGATGTCGTAACATTCCATTGTAAGTCACGCAAAAGTTGCGACACTTATGTTTCCTTAATATGGGTTTCTTCTCGGGCTTTGTCATACGCAATTTTTTATCGTAAGTTTGCTTTTTGAATTTGGCCTCTGATGTCTCAAACCTCCCAATAATTCAAACTTCGTGTTTTGCATCGATTGTGAAAACTGCAGATTGACACACACCTATTCAGACATGACTTTATGATCCGCATAGGACCTATTACCGTTTCCTTCCTGTCCGTTGTGAATAAAAATACTTGTTCAAGACAGTAAACAAACAAAAAAAATGCACTGGTACAAGAAGTGGACATAGAACACTGGCGCCGGTGTTTACCACCACTTATAGTCCATGTGTTTTCTTGCTGCGCTTGTCTACGATCATGAACCAATTTGACCGAATTGCCATATTAATTCTTCGAGACGCTTATAAGTCATAGCTTCTCTATGTTCAAATTTTGGTAAACTTCATAAGCGACAACATCTGCTCGCTCGTCTTTGATAGACCTTGTCAAAAGCCAAAATAAATAACTGCAATGCGGCAGCAAAAACAGTGAGATATTGATTCTCGCAGACTTGGGTGCAAAATATACCTTTGCACCATGGTGCCCCTGACAGTATATATTAGTAGCCACTCATTGAACTATCAAGGTAGTGTGTAAATTAAGTGCCTGGGTGAGCAAAAATGTAGGAACTTTAAATGTGACTTTCCGCATTTAAGGCTGGTTCACACACACAGTGCAGCGCTGACTCAGCCCTGTTAAGGCAACGAGGTCACTGCTACTTCCATGGCTTGTATCGTGTGTTCTGAGTTGCCTCCTTTCATACAAAGGACCGATGTTCCGGTTTAAAATACTGATTCAGCGCTGAGGTAGTGCTGCGCTGTGAACAAGGATACCTTGCTCGGGACATTGAAGTTTAGATGAGCAGATCAATGCGTAACTGTGCATCTTTTTCCTTTATAGGTTATGAGTACTCCCGTGGACGCGAAAGGCAGTACAAGGTCTCCCATGGACACGAAGGCGGTAAAAGTGTGCAGCATGGACACGAAGGCAGTACAAGGTCCGCCATGGACACGAAGACAGTGTACCATGATATACTCGAATTTCACATTTTTAATAAACCAGTTATTGCTCTTTCCCACGGTTTTATGCAGGCATTTTCTGAACCCTGAACGCGTATATAGGCAAATATATAAGTGACACTTGCACTCACTTTCCCCTTCCCTCAAAACAGCGGTTACATCCGGACCACAAGTCATGCAACCTATTGCCGTCTTCCCTCTTAGAGCTCTCTATCTGAAACCCATGCTACGAGTACAATTTCTAATACACTTCATTTGAAAGTCTAGATACACTGCTTTGAGTCTGTTGAAAATCAAATGTTTTCCTACTACCGCGTTGCAGTTGAGGTTTTGATGGGCCCTCTCATTAGGTATATTCCGACTCGTCGGAATATACCTAATGAGATGTACGTCAAAACCTCAATTACAACGCGGTAGAAAAAAACATTTCATGTTCAACAGGACTCAAAGCAATGTATCTAGACTTTCAAATGAAATGTCTCAAAAATTCTTATGAGATGGCACGGCAAAACCTTAATCGAAACGCGGTGGCCAATAGTTTTCGTAAACTCCTTACGGACTCATCGCAAAAAATTAATTGTTTTTCAACATAAACTCGAAACGGTGTCAATAGACTTTCAAAATATATTCATATGAATATGTTTGAAACTTTATGCGGTAGCACGTCGAAACTTCAATTGGAACGCGGTGGCCAGTTGTTTTCGTAAACTCTTTACGGATTCGTTACAAAACTCACTTGCAGTTCTATTGAGACTCGAATAGCTATGATGAGTAGACTCCATAAACTTTCAAAGGAAATTCATTAAACCTTTTTGTAAGGGTTGAAATGGAACCAAACTGTCATTTCTAGCCGAACCGGAAGTTATCCGCACCGAAATTTTCGCCGCCGTATTGGAACTGAGTCAGAACTCAACCGGAAAACACATAACGGCAACCGGTTCAAAACGGTTCATGATAATTCTTTTGTTGGACAAGTAGAAAAAATAATTTGAATAAATATAGTGAGAGTTGTATTTCTATGTATTGATCAAATCGGGACATTCAAAACTGCAAGGAATGAGAAATTGAGGGTTTTCTTGGAGTGTTTGTTTCTGTACAATAATCAGTATTGTGTCACGTGGCCATTTGTTGTCATCGTGTAAATGCAGGCTGTAAAGCAATGTCACGTCACGTGGCCCCATGAAATCGCTGACTCACTGTGTCAAGTAGATTAAAATGGAGAAAATCATCATATTTATTGTTGACACCGTAACGCCGCATAGCATCACGACCACGCTCCGCTAGTCACATGACAGCGTGACGTACTAGACACTCATGACCCCTAGTCGTCGGCTCAGGTTTATGACAATAAGCGTCGCAAAACATTCGGATAATGGCTTATGTTCAATCATAAGATGAGAATAGCCAACCTCTAAATATATCTGAAGCTTAACCCATACTCTGTGGTTTTGCCGATCCCAGCGTTTGACTATGATGAACACTGAAGCTATATAATTTGCGTCAAGTCAGGTGGCCGCTTTTTGAATGGCGAGCTGAAGAGATTTCTCTCTTAGTACTTCTTCGTTTTTCATTCAGCGGAGAGAAAACCCAATGCGTGTTTTTTGCAAGTCATCAACGTTAGGGGTTAGTCCTTAGATGTAATTAGGGAAAAGACACACATTGATGCAAGGCCAATTTTACACGGAAACATAATTTAGCAAAACAAACATGTTTTCGTTTTTTGCTAAACTGCCTCAGAAAATTGTCCCCGAGAGCAGAAGCATTGAAAGGACTTTATATGAACTGTTAACCTGACGTTACAGAAATCACAAAGTGTGTACGGGCCGGATACCTTAAAAAAAGAATCCCAGTGGACTCAGAGGAACCGCGGAACGTTGCAGCCGCTCTAAACCTCACAAGAATATCGTTCTCAAGTCGTTCCACAAGCTTAGACCCCATTCGACTTGAGTGTAACCTTCAGTTTTTGGGGTGAAAAATAATAGCAATGGAGGATTACTGTTAACAAGGGACACAGTCAGGAAGAACAGGTCGGACTAAACATGTCGAGTGCAAGGAACGAGTGGTGTATAGAATACCTTTAACATGTGGGAGGGTTTACATAGGACAAACCGGAAGGTGCATCAACGACAGGCTAAGGGAACACGCACTGGCAATAAGATCTTCGCCCTCGGGTAATCTTGCGATACACTGCAACCGATGCGATTGTGGCCCAAAGCTTCAGGAAACCGTTATCCTGAGCAGGAACGTAATAAAATGACTAGGGAAATTTCGGAGGCGTTTTTCATAAGAAAGTGCGACGGCGACACGTGCATCAGCGCCCCATCGATAGCATTCGTGCGATTCGAGATGGCGTATCTTCAGTCCTTTGTTAGCTGAAGCTGGAAAGATTTTAAATAGATTATTGAACAATGTGTTGCACGACGTGGATAGTTGTTGACAAGGCATATATGTTTTTCTTTGGTTTAAATCAGATTAAACCCCAATATGCAAGTCGCTCATCGTGTGTGTGTCTTCTTTTACTCGTCCTCGTCTTTTAGCGCTTTTAATCTGAAAAAAAGGACACAGTCATAATCGTCCGAAATAACATCCCCCAAACGAAGGAGTACCTCGGGCATAAAGGTAGATCAATCTAAAATCGTACCAAACAAAATAGGGAGAAAGTGTATTTAAAAAAAGAAATGTAACGGACTCTCTGCCTGCATTTTCGGCACAAAGCAGAGAGCGTGGTCTGGAAGCTGCTTTGAGTGCCAGCGACCCTCTTGCCAAAAAACACGTTTTCGGGGTGCCATATGCTCGTGCCGTTTCTTACAACCATGCAACAAAAATTATCAATTTACATCATTCAAACACATGGTTTGCACTAACCGCAAACTTTCTACACCATGCATTTTGTATTCCACGGGTAATTTGTTGTTTTTTTTCGAAAGAATTGATCGCAATAACCACCAGCGCGTATCGCGCGATCACGTCAGGTGCGAACTGTGTTAAGTAGTTCAGTTTCCGCGTGAAATTCGATGCTCGCAAGACTAACAAAGCAGCACAAGCAAAATTAGATGTCCAAATTGGAAAATATGCAATACATACAGCAGTTTCGCAATGATATGCGGTAGCCCAAAAAATGTTAAATCGGGTGACCTGTTGAAGGAAAGTCCTAAAATGAAGGCCCAGCTGAAGTGACCTTAAAAGCGAATATCAACTTCACCCCCTTCCCCCTTTTCGAGGCAGTATTTCGAAAAGTTCTGAGTTTTGGAAGTTGATGCCCAAATGTTATTTATGTTTGTAATATAATAATCTTCGTATCTCGTTGGCCCTATTGATGTGTACTTAGTGTATTTCCGGCCATCTAAATGTACTTCTTTTTGGGGTATCGTGTATCGGTTTCTTTGAAGTATAGTATTTTTTTATCTTTCGCTTTCTGCACACGTCGTGTATTTGCCTTTAAGTCTATCCTATGAGCACAAAATCATTTTCACATACCCCGCGAGCCGGTGTTTCGCGCAGCCAAAAGCGAATAACAAAGCACGTTTCCGTAGATTTTCACAACTGCTGGCGTGTTTTCGAGTATCGTCCTCCTGCGTCGGTCTCAAATGGTTAAGTGAACTTTATGCCGTCAAATTTATTAACGATAATATAATATATTTATGCTTTTCAGACCATTTCTTGCTTTTTCAGAATTTTTATGACACCATTCTCCGCACCATTAGTAGGCAAAAGAATAAGAAAATAATGACCACCATCATGAACGGATCTATGTTAAGCCGCCCAAGGTCGCTAACTTTGGCACTGTGGACGCTTCAGTTTTCCCTCTTTTAAAATTCTAGAAATCACACTTTGAACATTGCAATCGGATATATTCCCGGCGAACAGCTTTTGAGATATCGATAAACAATTGGCAGTTTCGAATATATACATTCGCTGGTATTTGTAACTGTTGTCGTTTATAACCAACATGGAAATCTCAACCATTGTGCGGCATTTTGATGTATGGCCTTCAACATGTTTGCGAAGAAGCTGTCGCTATATCTGCACCTGTATCTTATAACCGTGACATTTAACGATGAAAGTCTAGAAATAGAAAAGCAGATATTTTCGCTTGTTTTCACAAAGACGCATCTATCAAATGCGTTGTATACATCACTTTTTTATTTATTTGGCTATAAGAGCAAACTCTAAAGCCTTGCCTACTTAGGACTTTAAAACGGCTATTACTTCTAGGGTTTAGAAGAGAACATCGCGGAATTCGAAAGCCGAGTACAGCCCGGTGCTAGTGGAAATAATTGTGATATATAAGTAGGCCTGCTAGGAAGAGCTTAAAAATGTTATCTTAAGTAGTTAACAACCTAATTGGTTAAAATGGAGAGACTGGGTGAGATAGCTGCTATTAGACAATAAAATATATCTCGCAACATTGACGTCCTAAAGAATATAAGCATACAAAAATAAATAATCTTACAAAATATCAAATTTGATATTCAGGAGACAACGCGAAAAATGACGAATATATGTTACTCCAATATTTTACCAATTATGCCTAAGTGACAATCATAGCATAGATGGTTTATAGAATAATAATTAATTAATAGCGTTACTCCGCGTTTAATACATGCCGTAACTTCCGATCTCTCTGTCGTATATCTCGATAAGTCGCACCTCAATATATGTTTTATTAGCGCGGCAAATACGCACTCATCCCGCCTATGTACCCAGCAGGTTTAGAATGCTTTTAAACCTGCTTGCCAGCAATCGTCCTCCACTGTGCCGTGTCGTCTCGCTGCATATTGGCGCTAAAATAATTACAAAAAAAGTACGTTTTTACGTAGCCGTTTTGGTGGCTCCGAGGCGAGAGCGCCGGCCTACGGATCCCCAGGTGGCGGGTTCGAATCCCGGCCGAGGTGCCCGCAATCTGACGGAGGCTTTTTGCGGAGAAGGCGCCGTGTAACCGAGCTTTCGGTTGCACGTCAAAATGTCGCTATATCGAAATTAATCCTCAGTCCTCCGCTGGGGCGTGCCAGATGCCCGTCGTTGGTTTGGCAAGTTAAACCCCCAAATTTGACTTTTGATTTGATGTTTTTACGTGCAAACAATCTAGCGGAAATTTTAGCTAAATGTTCTTTTATCATGACAAAAACTACTTTCGTTCAGTAAATTCACAAAATATTGAAGAAAACATTATTTTCTCACGTTCGCCATGCATTTGTGACCGGAAGTCATACCTCCAGCCGTTCGCCGCTAGTTGCCGAGAGATGTCGTTCCGAATGCGGACCAGAGCATCGCAATATTGAACGACATCTCTCGGCAACTAGCGCGTGTGTGTGTATCGTGCTCTATGGAGGCTCTGTTCCAATCACAAGTATTAAACAATTGTAGGACAAATAACATTTTTTTGGTCAAAGACAGCCAGCCTGACTTTTCTGTGTGCATGTGTGTGTGTGTGTGTGTGTGTGTGTGTGTGTGTGTGTGTGTGTGTGTGTGTGTGTGTGTGTGTGTGTGTGTGTGTGTGTGTGTGTGTGTGTGTGTGTGTGTGTGTGTGTGTGTGTGTGTGTGCGTGCGTGCGCTCGCGTGTGTGTGTGCATTTGTGTTTGTATGTAAGTATGTGTGTGTCTGTGTGTATGTATGTGTGTGTGTGGGGGGTGGGTGGGTGGGTGTGCGCCTGCGTTTCTATTTTGGGTAAACGTTCAGCGTGAGCTTGGCACATCTTGTCCGGAAAATGAGTTCTGCGTTATCTTTTAGCGACGTCTCTTATTCATTCGTACACTTTGAGACCAATAAATGGCGACCGTCATTGTTGCTTGATGTTTTTTCTAAACTGCCTATTTCTAGCGTGTTGGATACTACAAAATAAAGTAATTACACTTTCTCTCAATTTATTGTGGCTTGCCACGGCATGCCCCAACCCTTAGCACAATTGATAAATCACATGCTTTGACAATAAAACACATTACTGTCTTTAATTATGTCATCAAAACTGATTTTTCTTAATTGCTTAGAGAATTTATTTATTTTTCTATAATATTCCCCGGTAACATATTTCTCGAAAACGCATGCCAGTTAATTATGCCCTCCTCTTTGATTATTGTCCTTACTACCACAATTAGGGAAATACAAACGATCTATAATTATAATCTGGGACAGCTGTTTTTTTAAATAAATGTATTAGTTACCAGCCAAAGAGAGAAATATTGTTTCTTGAATGTCGATTTATTGTAGCTGTTTAGTCAATCCGTGTTAATTTCGAGGAGTGTGTGTAGTAGAGCTTTTACATGTAGAAAAATGACCGGCTGTCGGCTGCCAGTTCCCCGAAAAATTATTTCGGACAATCGACTTAAGGCTTCAATATTCACGATACCATTCGGTTCACCGTAAGAAAACAAAGAATAGAAGCTCGATAACTTTTGAATAAACCTCAAGCCTAGCTTGCATTGGCTACAGACATTTAATAATATACTTAAATGTAACCCCAAAGACAAAGAAACAATTATGTAGAGAGGAATGAAGAATAGTTAAGTAAAGCTGACGTTTCACCCATACATGAAGTAATGTTCTAAACTTATTCAAGCATGTCTACAGATTGTGCGATACTACGTTTCGCATGACTTTCATGGAACGTCCAACGAAGGTTTTCATAAAACTGTCCTCCTAAAAGCTGAAATCAGAATCCCGCTCTAACGTTTGTGACGGAATCATCAGGAGCTAGTAGGGTTAGTGTCTATATTAATAGAGAAAATCAATATATTTTGTTTTGTTAATATTTAGTAGACGCTGATTGGCGTTGAGTTATTCGGATTGATTTAGCCACATATTTATGATACGAGGAAGGGATGATACGTTTCTCATATCAATATCATAAATAAGGAGAAGAAACAATACAGGTTCTAATATGGATTCTTATGAAAATCCATCGTTTCTGTATTCATTGAGAGAAGTTGTAACATCTATTACTACAAACTGTTTCGTATTCTTCAAATGGTCTCGTAACATTTTCGTAGGAGTTCTGTTTATGCCTAATGTGGCAGCTCATCGAAAAGTATGTCGCGTATTATAAAACCGAAGGTGGTGTTAAAGTCTACAAAAACCTTTCGCATACAGTTGGTTCTCTATACCACTGACAGGCCTATGGCTAATGATATGTAAAGCCAGATTCAGTAGTTTTTGCTTTCTGAAAGCCGTTTTGGTGCGCAGAAATCGATAAATGTGTTTTTTAGGACAACTAACTATTCTCGAAGTAATGACATTTTTTTTTTTAAATTTTGGAAAAAAAATTGCAAGTTTTGATATAGTAGTATACTAACTGATGTTATCAACACTACCGTCGTTATGCAGGTACGTGATTATGGCAGTTATCAGTTTCTTAGGAAAGATTTTGTAGACAACTTTAGATTAATTAACTGGCTTTAAATTTTACATATAAGGCCAGAAACCGCTTTAGTCGGTGTCGCCTTTATATTATGTAATCCACAAGAACAATTATATTTAACACCGCTTATTAGGCTAACTTTTTCCGTGGGGGGGGGGGGCTGTAACTCAGTAAAGTAACATCAAATGTGAGATTGTGCGCTCTATATTTATTAAAATCCTTAGTGGCCATAACACTTGAATCTCCTGAGATTAAATAATTCCGATCAAACTCATTAGCCAGAGCATTTTCGTTAAACATATTTCACCCTTTTTCATTTCAGCTGGTACTCGGTTACTGTTTACAGATCTCTTTATATATATATTTATTTATTTTAGTACTTCAAACCCTCATTAAAGAATTTTTGTGAGGGTGGTACAAAAACTCAGATGCAAAACGACAGTAAAGAAAAGCAGAGGTGTGGAGAGGGTAACAAATATGTGAAAAATCGTATTTTGACATCAAGAGCGCTTCCACATCATTCATGAATTATGTCAGTGAGCTAGAGCGGACGACACGTACAGACAGACTGTTTTATTCCTGGAATACTAGCTTAAAAATGAAAGCCGTTTACAACTCCCTGTAACGCCGAATTGGAGCGCAGCTCTTGAGGAGGGGGGATGGCGCGGAGGGGGGGGTCACGTGACCTCGGAGGGAGTCACGTGACCTCGGGGGGTCACGTGACCTCGCGGGTCACGTGGCTGGGGGGTCACGTGACCTGGGGGCCACGTGGCCTAGGGCGTCACATGACCTAAGGGGTCACGTGACCTGGGGTCACGTGACCTGGGGTCACGTGACCCCAAGGTCACGTGACCCCCAGGTCACTCGGGGTCACCTATGGGTCACGTGACCTTGGGGTGACCTTGCGGTTACGCCGACGGCGACGCCGACGCCGCTCAAGCCGGAAACGGGCGCCTAAGAGCTGCGCTCTAAAAATGAAAATTGAATGCAAATATTTTAGGTTGGAACTGCTTGAATAATGTCCCATGGTTTAGACTGGTTGCTCTTGGATCGTGGAGAATAAAGTAGTTGTATCATCTTTGAACCAGGTTATTAGATATTTGGTAAAATAGTCTCAAACTCGTGATTTAAGATCGTTTTTCTCATGGGTGCACGCCGAGCCCTCTACACTGCTCAGATTGAAAAACACAAACCCGCCAACGTGCCGCCAGCACGTTGGCGGGGTGATGACATTTTAATTATTGTCAAATAAAATCTAAAAATGTCACTGGCAACAATATAGGTTTACAAAAAGACATGGAGCACGAGGTCTCTTCTCTCTCACGTATTTCACCCCCCCCCCCAATCTTAGTTTTGTCCTCGACCTTTCCGGCGTGGGATATCCGGCACCAATACTCAAATGAGTTTAATACCACGCATTTAGGATAACATGTTACAATAATTTACGAACAGGCTCATGTAAGTCAGATCAGTATATACGTTGAAATGCTTTCTTCGTTGCCACATATATGAACTGGAATAGCTTTAGCTTGCTTCCAGTCGGGTTAAATCGTCTAGTTTTGTACCGATTTCCAAAACGTCAGCAATAAGTATTTTGATATTCATTCTGCGTACCTTATCAGAAACGTTTTTTTTAAATGTAATCTGGCCCGGAGTTTACTTTGTAGAGTCACGATTAAGCAGAAGACAGGGTATGCCGGCCTCAGATGTGAATGTTGCCAACGGCATATTGCGCTCGCCTATTTATAGAGGGTGACACAACGCCGTTGTCGTGTGTAAACACCGAAAGGAAGTAGTCATTAAAGTGTCAGGGCTGGTGACGATTGCTGTATCATTACTTAGGTTTGCGATTGAATTTGTGTACCTTCAAAATTGATGTGGTGCTGTTCTGACGAAGGAATGTAGAGTTTCGTTGTAAAACATATTTTTGGTACATTTTATTTCGCACTCAAAGTCTTCAGTTAAGTTCGTGATTGGTTCTTTCTTCGACGCGAGTTTCCTAATCCTTGTTTATTTTGGGAGTTCGTTAATGTTTCGGTTGGTATGAATGATTTCACGCGTTATCCAAGGATTTTGCTTAGCGGTTCTTTTGATTTTAGTTTGAATATTCGTGTTCATACAATGAAGAATTATTTATTTGAATGAATTCCAAATGTCATTTGTGGACCTATATCGATCTCAGAGAAAATTCATCAGAAGGGTCAAAGTGAAAATCAAAACAATCCAGGATGGCCACATCATTAGCACGATTAAAATCTAAAATTTGAATTACCTTGCTAGTACTTTTTCGTGCCGTATCCTGTCTAAGCGAGGCTACCATAATGTAAAGGAAAGATGTGCCATCAATAATGTTCACGTCTAGCTGCTTTAGAAAAATGTCGCTCACGAATATCAGGGTCAGGACACTCTGGCAGGAAGCCTCTTTACGTGTAATGTCTGACAAACTCTGGGTGAACTGGTAACTTAAGCAAACATCCGCACATAAGATCTGTCCCGACAAAGCATGCAAAAGGGTCTCGACGTTCGTGCCAAGTAATTTCAAATAAGTTGAGACCACTGCAAATATTATTTTATCATGTGTTTGAACCTTCGATTGCATGACTAAAAAATTGCCGATTCATTGATTCGCTAAGTTTGCTGAGGCTCAAAATAAATGTCTGCAAAATTACCAGCGTAGTAGCCAAGACGCGATTTCTTTACATCAGTAGCTAATTTATTTTTAAAATTATTTATTCCTAGAGAGTTGATATATACTTTACATAATATTTACTTAATTTGGAGTTTGTTCCGTCCTTTGAAATCTTTGCACTAGGCCACGAATTATTCACGATATTCTTGCATCCTCGCTCTGTTTAGTTTCGACAGTAGGAAAAGCAGAATCGTCCGGTTCAATTCTTTAGTCAAGAACAGGTCGTTTAACACACCAGGATTTGCTACCTGAAGTAATTCGCTCCAGTCCACCTAAGTCACTAGCTTACGAAAATATTCAGTATTCCTCTCTGGGAAAAAACGCGTTTTTATTTTCCTATTGCTTCTAGGTGGTAATCGAGAAACGTTTTGGAATGAAAAAAATACAGCGAAAGATGACCACTTAGATCCCTTGTGAGCACACCTTCTCTGGTGTCGTCTTCGTAACACCGTAGTCAGGCGACAATCAGTGTTTCCCTAGAGTATGTATTCCGATGGCTACATTATTATATTTAACAAACGCCTGAGCATATAATGTCAATGAACTCATTGTGTGAATGAAATGTTAATCAAATATTGATAATGAAGTCTCCCATAACAATTACAGGTGTTTTGAAAAATGAAAAAAGTTATAACAAAAATTTATCAAAAGGAAATAACCCATCCAGGGACCCAGAATCGGGCCGGTAGATTACGCCAAACACGGATGCATTCGTTTTATTTAAGATCCATTCAAAACTTCAATGAAACACCAGTGTATTTAGACATGACGTCATAGCATAAAGTCCTTTAAACAAAGAGTAACTGAAATAATCTTTGATCTAGAATTATATTGTTTCGCCTATGTAACCTTCAAATTGCACCATGTCATTCGTATAGCCAATGTTTCTGTTTATAGCGGGCATGTTCATCAACAAAATGTAAGGGCGCAAACGAGCTTGTGTACACTGCACATGGTCGAAAAAAACCGAGACTGCGGGTAAACGACACAACACTAAAAAGTCTCTAACACAGCTGACATTTTATTTTTCGAAACCTGGTTATATAGGCACTTCGATACAAAAGAACAAAGCGAGGGTGAGAATCCCAAAGAATGCGTCTTTCCACCAACGTATCCTCTGACTAAACAACAATGACAACAGACTCTGCGTCATGCACTTCTCTTATCTTTGAACCCTCGCTTCCCGACCAGCAAACACACTGGTAACCACAAGCCGAGTAACGCACATACAAAAAGGAAAGAACGACCCACAGTCCCTTCTACCCGGAAATCTACAGACATAAACCTTGAAGGTCATAACTTCTCACAGCCTAAGAAAACGCTGAAATTCGTTGTCCAACCCAAATGACGGCTTATTAACTGCGTTCCCGTGACCTAATATTGCTAATGACTCTTTTATCAACCGCTTAGGGCCATCTTTTTCCCGCAACTCTACTGAAGTTAAATCCCACAACGGTACACAGCTCCTACTTTCAATCAGATGTTTTGACACTTCGGAGTACAGATCTTTTTTCTTTATACAACGTTTGTGTTCCGTCAACCGCTCATTTATACACCGTTTAGCTTGGCACAGTATAACAAAGGCCGCAATCAAAGGGTATCTTGTAAATGACACCCGACGCACATTCCACATCCTTTCTCTGTGCTTTATCGCTAAACCTGAAACCGTCGAGGCAAAGGGGGTCAACCGGCTCAATCTATTATCTGTAGAAAAGGCAGTGGCAACATTAAACCTGCTGGTTTACGCTTTGATGTTGTGAGAAATTCCGTGAAAAATGGAAGGACTACTCGCTTTGAAGATCTAGTATTTTTTTTAATTGACTTCTTTGGAGATATCATATACACCAACTGCGTTAAAATATGTTCCCGAGGATATCCAGCAATCTCGAAACGTTCTGTGAGGCGACGAAGAGAAGAGCCAATAAAATGTGAGCATGACTTCTGTACTGTTGAAATGACGAGATTCCGAATTATTCCCAGTTTCACATGCTTAGAATGGCAGCTATTGAGAGGAAGAAGAGGCTTTGCTACGAACTTTTCTGTACTCCCAACAAAGGCCTGGAACTAGTCTTAAGTTGAAGATCGAGATATTGTAAGCGGTCGTCTTTTGGTCTCTCTAGCGAAAACTTCATTTTGGGTGCTGCTTCGAACACTACTTTCTCCTAAGAATCCGCTAAGGAGCCATCTGTGAGAACAAACCAAAATATCGTCTACGTACCTCCTCACCGCAATTTAGTTAGTGGACCTGTGTCTAAAAGACTGTAGAAGACGCAGATCTAGGTTTCTGAGCTAAATATCAGAAAGGGCTGGGGCTATCGCCGGTCCAATAAAAACACCCTGTTGCTGGATGTAGCTTTGACTGTTATGTTGCACCACCGTAGAACCAAGGTACACCTCTAAAATCCTAAGAACATCCTGAATCGATATCACGCGGAAACAACT
>JAZHYW010050707.1:0-23542 GCA_037355805.1 Ixodes ricinus | reverse complement strand
ACACTCCCAAACGCTCTCAAACTCAACTGGCATATGGGCCTTTAGAAGAGCGTTACCGCAGCCTATACCGCGATTATTGCTCCTGGTAGGGTTGTACCAGCGTGTACCCCTCCATCTGGGAATCACCCCCCCCCCCCCACCGGTGAGGAGTATCACCCCCCTTCACTCCCCAACCTTTTCCTCCAGGGAGTCGGCCCTAACCGGCACAGAGCGCGGTGACCAGCAACGACTGGTTGAGCGAGCCCGCCAAATCTGGGTGGCCAACGGAGCCCTGCACTAAGGGCACCGATTAGGGACCGCAAAGGTCCTTTTATTTTTCGAATACTAAAGTTTACGATGATGATGATGATAGAGCATGCTTTGAAGTAATAGCGCGAGCTCCCGGTTGTAGTGTTGCTCTGGGCAGTTGCGGGATCGCTATGCTCATGCCCAAGTCCAACGAGACTGACAAATAGAAAAAAACAACACCAACACGCCCAAGCAAATGAATCACGCACGCGAATGTCTCTTTGGCAGGCTTACAACCGCTCGTGCTTCAAAAGGACCGAAAGACAGCAAGCTTGTCAAAGATACCTTTGTGTGTTTGTGTTTATACTGCCTGAAGTTAGTCTGCCTCAACTGGCGGCTTGTCTGTCAGCTGTAGATGATAAATTTAGCCAGTGCAGTAGAACCGCTAGCCAGGGGTCTTTAACGTGCACCACAATGTAGTAATACACGATCGCACGCCGGTACGATGCTCATGCAGATCGAAACGGGCATGGGTGGGGATTGAAACAAGGATCCCTGGGTTAAACAGCGCGAGCTTTCGCTCCACGTGCTCCGAGCTGGTGTGCTCTAACTCACTCCGCCACCGATCCTTTTTTTCTTATTGCACTCGGGCAGCGATCCCCCTTTATCTGTCTGGACTAAAAAATTGGGTTGTGGGGATATTTATACAGCGTGTAGTTGGTCAGCCATTTTAAAGTTGCGACGAGTCACTCGCTGTAGATGAGCAATTTAGCCAGTGCAGTACAACCGCTAGCCTGGGGTCTTTAACGTGCACCACGCAGTAGTGATACACGACCGCACGCCGTACGATGCTCATCCAGATCGAAACGGGAAGGGGTGGGGCCAGAGTGCCTCAATGTCCCTCTGTTTAGGGTGATGCCATCGTTTGTAGTACCCGATGCCGCCAGCACGCGCTCACAGGAAAAATACAAAGAAATCGCAGGAAACAAAATGTCGCTGTAGAACAGTCAGCGCCACGAGCGCGTGCAGGGACACGCTCTTTCACGCGCTTGAGAACAAAAAATAAAAATAAGCGTTAGAAACAAAATGGCCAGATGTCATCACCCCAAGCAAAGCGCACATGAAGAGCACCCTAAGGTGGGGACTCGAACCCAGGATCCCTGGACTCTGCACGCGAGCTTTCGCTCCACGCGCGTCGAGCTGGGTGTGCGCTTTAGCCCACTCGGCCACCGATCCCCTTACCTGTCTGGACTAAAGCCCTTCGATATGTTTGTGTTTGTCTTGCAAGTAGCGTCACATGCTCCAGTGCTCGAGGCCCGTGGCTCGAGCGGCCCTTGGAAGCGAATGGCAGTGGAGCACCTGCTCGTGGCACGTGTCTTGCGCGTTTCCACAACAATGGTTGGTGCTACTTGTAAGCGTGAATTTTATCGCGCACATTATGTGGGACCGTACTAAGAGACCGGACGAGGCCAGCCGAGAGGAAGGTCTCCTGCCCGAACTACAAGAAGCCATCCGGAGTGAGAACTACGACACCCAACTCCAGGCCGTCCAGCAGGCCACGGCGCTCCTTGAGAGGCAACGCCCATCGAGGCCGTCGTAAGCGACGTGAGGCCGCGTCCTAGGTCCCTTGGGGCCGAAGCTGCAGGCACCAAATAAAGTTATTATCTCTCTCCCAAAGGAATTTAGTCTGCACTTGCCGGCAGCGTCTTCAACTTTTGGAATGTTCTAGGATAGCTCGAGTGCAACATGGCTTTGTGTATTTGAGTGTCTCTTTTTCGCTGACAGAGCAGACCGACGTAAAGCGTCCTTTCTTGTCATACGTTGCAATGTTGTCAGCTGCTGTGCATCTGGCGCGCGATTGTGGACGAGTAGTTGAGCCGCGCCACTTGCTTGGACAGAGATCTCCTTGGTGCAGTTCACGGGTGGGAAACAGTTGCTTCTTGTTGCTTTTGACTCGCCGTGTAGAAGTTTGGACCTCGCCACTAAATGAGCTATGCTTAGAGTCGGCACTCTGTTCCCCGATACTGCTGCAGGCGCCGCCATCATGGTGCTTGTACAGAGTACACGCAACTGCCGATCGTCACGACTCAAAAATGCGACTTCCTCAGCTTTTAATTCGGTGTTAGGACACAATCACAATTCCCGCCATGACGTCCGCCATGGTCGATACGTTGTTCCGATGGAAAGACTTCGCTTTTACATATGCATTTTCATGTTTTAACATTTGTAAGGCCACCAGAATGTGAAATCATATGCGTCCGTCTGTCACGGAGATTAGCGGGAAGTGTTTCCTCACATAATATGGCAGGAAACCTAAATTGGTCTATAATTGACCCAGAGTCATGTAACGGGAAGCAGTGTTACGTGATGCTGCGGCGTCATTTGAAGTTACATGAAACTCTGCCTCGACTGTGACGTCACGTGACTTTATGTGTGTCACATGACGTCACAGTCGTCTCGCAGCATATTCTAACGTTACATGCGTAATGTCACAGTGTCATGTGACGTCACGCCACGTAAGGTTACGTCAGTGACGTTATAGCTTGTAATTTACAGCAACAAGAACCATTCACACTCAAACACGCACACCAGAAAAATAAACTGTTGTGCGTGCTTGAGGAGAAGGATTCTTGTGCGCTGTAGATTACACGTATTATGAATAGCCAACTCGCCCAATCCTCCATTTTAAAGACCGACGACCAGTTCGCGATTTCCACTTTTCTCTCGCATTTTCCTTTCCCCCTTTCTAGACTGTCCGCGTTGCTTGTTTCCTCCTCCCTCAAGGTGAGAAGGATCTTCTGCCTTGCAGAATCTCGAGTCTGGTCGTCGGCCTTTAAGACGTTAAAGTGTCACACTGTCAGGTAATGTAACACTACGTCACATGACAGGACGTCAGTGATGCAACAATGTGCAAACATAATCCCAATGTTCGTATTTTGTCTCCTATGCTCCCCTTCTCCAGGGATTATTATTGTCGTTCTTGTCCACCTCGCTTGCACCTTTCCTTTAATTGCGTTATCAACATCCCACATGTACTCGTATTAGAGCATGCAGAGAGGAGGCGCAGTTGTTAACCGTTCCAACGACTAAAACATGCTCTGCTTAATCGCTGCACGTTAAATTGCTTGCTGGCATCCGACGTAAGTGCGTTTTTCGGTGCGTTGTATGACTTTGTTCCATACTTACCCACTTGGTATGTCTGCGTGGGCTCATGTATACCTGAATTCCAACCACGCTTGGCGAAACAGGCGTGACCTACTCCCATTTTTCCACCTTTGCTTCACAAGCAAATTCTGTGCGCTTTTAAGCGTAGAGCTCGTCTAAATTGCGCATGCGCATGGTATGTGCTTTCTGGATTACTCTACGAGCGCGATAGAAAGGCGACAGCATAAGAAGTCAGATGGCCGTGAATGCGCCTATTCCCATGGGAACGGCAGCGAAGAGCGAGATCCCTACGACGATCAAGCCAGACATCTACATGACTGTGAACAGCACGCAGCTGCAGCGAAATCTTCTCGTTCTGGACTTCCTACAAAGGCTCCTTCACGGACGATACAAAGGAGCGACGGTTCCTCGATCTGGGTTGCGGCACAGGAGACTTCACCCCGCGACCATTTTCTTCCACGTTGCCTGAAAGCTGAAAGGCTCGCGACGTGTCCGAGGATATGGTAGAGTATGCCCGGAAGCACTTCGCCCATCCGATGATCTGCTACGATGTCCTCGACATTTCGGCAAAAGACGTGGCCGAGTTTGTGAAGCGATGCGGTCAGTTCGATCCTGTATATTCCTTCAATTGCCTCAACTGGACGATGGACCAAGAAGCGGGGTTTAGAAACATCGCCGAGTTGCTCAAACCTGGTGGAAGATGTCTGCTTGTCTTTGGCGCTTCCTGAAGCATTATGCGTCTCAATCAGAAACTGGAACCAATGGATCGTTGGCAAACATATCAAAAGGCAAGTATGCAATATTCGCCTTCACGAGGACAGCTGTAGGTTTCTTTCTGATTTGATTTATTCCGGCACAGCCGGTGTCGCATGAAAGGGAACTGTTGCATGCCTTGCCAAAGACTGTGCCGCCAAAGCCACGTTGTTTGAAAAACATCACAAACACCGCAGCCAGCCGGCGTTACAGAAACCCTTTTATCCTCAATATAACTTGCTGTTCTTTCGTTGGCGCTGAAACTAAAGAGTGTTTGGTACACCCTACTCACATTTAGTTTTCCCGCTACAAATTTGCACGTTTGCTGAGAGAAAAAAATATCGAGCCAACTAGAGCCAGGGGTTTTATAAGGAGGACAATAGTGTGAAGTTACAAACTCAGCGTTCAGCTACAGCAACTTCAGTTGTTTAACCCCACGCGACTCCGTTACAATGTTTCTTTAACATTAAAACTTATCCTTCGTTGAATTATAAAACTTTGAACCATGGATGGCTCACAGCTTTTAAAGCATAAGATGATTTTTAACGCTACAACCGACCCCACACATTTTGTCCGTCCGTCCGTCCGTCCCTGCATCTCCCGCTAAATGGGGAAATTGATTTCACGCGACCTATGCACGAATTCAATTTCCCAGCTAATTTAGGGAGAAATTTAATGTCACGTGACGTGACGTAACTGGACCTACAGACAAATTCAGTTTCCCTTTTAAATTTGGCGGGAAAACAGTTGTAACGTGACCTAATACCAGTTCAATTCTCCCGCTAAATTTGGCGGAGAAATTGATGTTACGTAATCCGACATCACGTGAACTATACAGCAATATATTTTTCCCGCTAAATTTAGAGGTAAAATTGAAAATTCAAAAGTCCTATAATGCATCTTATGAATTACAGGACCTTGAAGGTAAAGGTCTCTGCCAATTATTTAAATATTCGCAGCTCTGCGTTTAATTGCACGTGCAGTGTGCTCAACTGTCAAAAATAACGCGGGAGGGGTGACCGAACTGATATCAGAGCTGTGTAGCAAATAAATCTATGATGCGGTAGACAATAAGGCAACTCTTCTCGCGATTGTCACCACTACCCGATGCAATTATCGCATGACCTCCTCGTTCGCTTTATTCACCACCCACGCTTTAAATGTTTACTTATTTGTTTTGTCGTTTTTGCCACTCTGTTTAGTCACACGCGGGGCTACCATATCTCGGTGGTCTTGCAGTTTCTTTGAAAAGGGGCCACCTTCTTTAAGCAACAAAAAACAAAATCAAAGAGCGAATTTTTTTTTGTTTGTCGCGGAGTCACGCATTGGTGATTGTTTCGGAGTTGCGAGTGTAACTCCCGGAAAACAACAGCGGCATAAGCTGCCAGAGTGAGCCCGTAGATGACGCATGCGGTCACTCCGGCCACCGCTCCCGCGTTACATTTAAAAAGTTGAGTACACGGTGCCTCATGTAAATATAATGAAGAAGCCATAAGCAGCCGTTTCTCGGCCAGTGATTTTTTTTTGCCAACAGTACCGGGAGTTTGAGTGGGAAATAATTTATCTTATTGTTTAACCTTTATGCGCCGTTGTTTCGGTAAGAACGGAAGGCACACTTAATGGACATGTAAATGTTTCAAAACATCACTTTTTTCTCAAAATTAGGACATCTCTAGAAATGCAATGCACCCTTTATTTTTTTACTTATGCCAGTCGAAATTGACATGTCCAATTTTGTTGTTTAGCTAAAAAAATAAAAATAAAAACAACAATTGAATAGTTTAAGCATTATTAGCCTCGCCGTGGCCGTCAACTCAAGAGCTGCCCAGAGACTACTTTAATAAAGAAGTGGAAAGCCCGGTAGAACGCTACGACGATGGACAAGCCGTTACCGTTTTCCCTCGTATTTCCCAAGCAGGGTTAAAATTGGCCAGAGAACCAATTGAATTGTAATTTCATTTCATTCATTTGGCTAAGGAGAGTCGGGAAAACGCAGAAAGGCCGAAACCGGTACCCCCAAGGCCTGCAAACACCTAAACTAAGATAAAAAGAAAGAACCAGAGAGAAAAAGAGAGAGAGAGAAGGCACGCCCGCAAGGGCCCTCAAAGAAGTAATAAACGAAGTTGCTGATGGTAAGATAAATGAACTAAAATAAGAAGAAAAACTGCAGGATTTACAATAACAGTTACGCGCGGCAAAAGTGATGCTATGCGTCCTTGCAGAAAGAGTTTGTCACGGGTCGTTGGAAAGTGGTCCGTTAAACTAGAGGGCGCCAACCAGCGATTTGCACCACGAAGGGCTCGGGTGTTTCTCAGTCCGGCCCAGCAGCGGCTGCCAAGCTCCTCTGTTAAAGAGTTAGAATTTATTGCACGACCACAGTGACCGCGCTGAGGGTGCTGGAATCTACTCGTGTGTCACTGGGTGTGCGTGCTTTTACTTGGTTGGTCGTAGGGTTGTAAAAGTTACTTAAAACTGTACCTAACATAAAGTTACAGTTGCTCATACGAAAATTTACCTAGGAACGTACATAGGTACTTGCTTAAAATGTACCTAGGTACAGGTACAGTTTTTTGAAAGATACTTTATTTATTTTCCCCAAAATTTGCCAGAATATATTGCAAGTAAAGCTTTTTATACTAAGGATACACACAAAACGAGTTCGATAAATGTGCTTTATTGGTGTTAGCGCGATGTCCACATCGGAGTTGAGTCCTCACGTGCCTTATCCCCACGCTCCAATCGATTCACAGAGGCCACAGCTTCTACTGTTTACCATGTCACGCCAAAACCGCCGAAACTCGCTTGTTGACGTTCTTGCCCTCAGAGACGGTGCTGACGTCGACGGGCCCAGAAGACGTCGGCCGCATGAAGAAACACATGAGTCGAGTGCATATGCACCTAACCTTCGCGATGACGAGCGAAAGGCTTCCAGCTTCCTCGATTTTTTTTCTCTCGTTAGTCGGAAGAAAAATAAGCTTTTTTTTTTCGTTCAGCACTTTTTCAGTTTTGATAACTGCAAAATTTGAGTCCGATTTGTTAAGTGGAAACTGCATTATATACGCGATGTTACACTGCTTTACGATTGTAATTATAATTTATTTTTAATACTATTTTATACTGTACTGATGGCAGAAGACAGCCACCACCAGGACAGTATACAAGCAACAGAAACAGCGCACACCTTTTAAGCTATCTCCTCCATTGTATAACTGCCAGAGGAGCTTCAAACACGCAATGATGTCGATTTCAGTTTGAGACGAAGGAAGCAGGTCGCCATTTTCCCTAAACGGAGATACGAAGCGATTTGATAAATTGGTGTCGCTAGAACAGTATCGCTAATCCACCGTTCGCTCAAATGAACACCGCCTTTCGCTAAAGTGTCGTTTGATGAAACATCATGCGCGTGGCTTCGTTCGCTAAAACGTCGTTCGATCAAGTCAGTGCCTCCCAAATCGTAATCAACTCAACGTTAAGCACGGCACATGGTAGTGTGTTATTAAATCAAGATTTATAGTTTCTACAATTTTGACGAAGTGAATAGAAAAACACTTGTAAGAAGTAACTTCACTTAGTTACAAGCTACTGAAAAATGTACATACCTAAGATACAGATACAGATACCGAGAAAGGAAAGGACCTAAATTTGTACCTCAGGTACAACAAAAGTACCTAGATATTGAGTTCCAGTTACTTGTACCTAGGTGCTTTACAATCCTGGTTGGCCGTCGAATGGAAGGTTGCGCCTTGATGATTAAACGTCAGCTGGAAGTTCAGCGATCGTGTCCTCTTTATTCTTTCTTTTCTTTGTGCGCTGTATGTTGAAACCAAGAAAGAAATTAGCATCTTTTCCTAACATTTATTTTGTACTAAGTCCACGGCCTGCTTTGAAAGGAACCGCATGCTTTTGTGATAGTACTAATGTTTTTTTTAAATATATCGAAATTTATTTGAGCTTATCGGTTGTTTTAGACACCAGAGCGAATTTCATGCCGCTTGTTCTACCGCAAAGCACACCAAAAAATATTTTTCAGAACATATCGCCAAATTTATGGGCTGTCTCTAGAGCTCTCATCCGCCGGCCGAAAGGAACCTGTTATCCAGGAAAGATATACAATTTATTTCTGCCAGGGTTAACTAATAAATAGTATTGCCGTCTGTGTTTTTTTTTTACGGCATCGTAGACGAAGAACAGGGCAAAAAGTATGTTGTGGGCGTTTTGTTTGTTGCACAATATTTATTGTTTTACCCATATTTAATGGTGCAAATTATTTCAAGGGGTTCATTCATGCTGTTTTCGTTCCACAAATCAAGTGTCCCTTTCCAGACA
The DNA here is from genome assembly GCA_037355805.1 of Ixodes ricinus. NCBI lineage: Eukaryota > Metazoa > Arthropoda > Arachnida > Ixodida > Ixodidae > Ixodes > Ixodes ricinus. The sequence goes on along the minus strand of JAZHYW010050707.1, from coordinate 15,070 downwards.
TCTATAACAAACAATGCGATTTGGATACACAGTTCTTCGCACTTTTACACCGATGTTCGACAAACCATTCCTTGAAGCGTAGATCTGGTGGACCGAGATGACCTTCTGTCGTACCTTTCCGGTCTTTTGAAAACACCAGCTTGATTCCAACCACGTGCGAGGTGCTGCAAGTGAAGCACACATGCACCAGCCTCGAGGAAGCGACCTGTAAGAACTAAATTACTGCTCTCTCTAACTGCATTTTCTGAAGTTTCCGGGGCTCAATACTTCATGCAGGTATCACCCAAAACCTGTGCTGAGTGTTCCAACATAAAATAAATACAAAAGTGGTTTCGATGCATGTGTCGTAATGGTCTTTCCCAACTTTTTCTTGTTTGTTGAAGCTTGAACTACCGCATTTGTTTTTCTTTATTTTCAGGGACGTTGATGGGTATGAACTGTATCTCGACCCTTGTGACGGAAGTGGAGAAGCTTCTTCTCCTCGAGGACGTGGCCGAAATTACGGCCAAATGGTGGGCTGAGCGGGATACCGGTTGCTCACCTTTTAGCGCTTTTGAGTTTGTGGTGCGCGCCCACAAACCTCGAACCTAAGCGGTGTGTCCAACAGTGACATACAAGTGCGCTACCTCGCACATTAGTGAAATACAAGCGTTAAGGTTTTGCGTGAGGTGCACTGATTAATGCGGTGCAGCTGTAGTGAGAACACGAAGGGAGAAGCAGGGTTGGTAAATGAAAAGTTAGGCTGTCCGGTTAATTCGCGTAATATCTTCATTGAGCACACTCTTTATTGTTCGGTTACGGTACATGGATTGCAAGTGACGTCTTTTCACCGTGTAGGTGGTCAGTCCTACTTGTTCTTGTCGAGAAAGAGAAATTCGATGGTGCAAAATGTTTGCTGTGGAAAAGGCGTGCTCAGCAGCGAGGCACAGTGGCCGATGGAGTGACGTCAGTGCAAGCAATGTGTACCAGAACAGGCTTGTAATCAGCTGCCATGCTGTACTTAGAGTGGCCTAGAATGGGGTAGTGGGTTCACCGCGCCCGCTTGCTGAAGCGGTTCGGGTCTAAATTGAGAGATGGCGCTACGGTCGACTCCTCCTTGCTCTTTCCGGTTGCTGAAGCTTCTCCGCGCGCTTCTGCTGTCGTGTGCGTATCAGCGCGTGTGTGCGTCGGTGTTTTCTTCGACAGATAGCTGTAAAGATTGGAGAATCGTAGGAATCGCGTTTGCCGAAAGCATTGGTTTTTCACGCTGAACGCGTACCTCTTCAGCGTTGATGACGTGCACGTAATCTCTAATTACTTAGTGTGGTTCAAAATGTAATTCGCTCACAGCGGAGTTCTCGTACAACGTATTGTCCGCTCGATGCAAGTTTTTATTCCACAGTTTTCGCCGCTCCTCGTCTTCGAATACGCCGAACAAAGACACCTGTGGCGCTTCTTTCACGCGAGCGTTTCCTGTTCTACAGTCAAGCGCAAAACAGTAGTTTCGCCGGCGATTACGCATGCTTCCATTCGAGTCAAAGAACAAAACCGCAAGACAACAGTAATCGTGGTGACCACACGGCAAAAGCACGCAGACGAGCACACGTGAACTGGAGTCACTCACTCAAGGCCAACACCGAAGCCGAAAGCAAACACACGCGGCCGGGGGTAGCCGGGATGCAGGACGCTTTAGGAGGAGTCGACAGCAGCGCCCCCGTCTGCCTCCAACATTGACCTCCTCACCTCAAAGGATGATCTGAAGAGCGCGGTGAGCTCACTACCTTATTCTAGGCCACTGTATTCCAGCTGAGACTGGGTGAAAGAAAGCACTGCAAAGGTTGGGGCGCGAGGCATGTTGAGAGCGCAACTCAAGTCCCGCTCGGCCTGTGCGCTGGCTTCGGCAGTGCTTTATTTTCCCCAGTACCAGCTGACACACTGTTCCTAGCAAGTCGGCCCTGGCAGCTTATTATTATACTTCGTTTCAGCTTGGGTCCAGACGCAGCTGATGCTACGAGCGCGAGCTCCGGGCTTCCAGCGTCCCTGCCAAGCACGCGCGCTCGTGCAGCAGAGGCACTGTTCAGGGCCACACGCTCGTGCTTGTAGCATCGGCTGCGTCTGGACCCAAGCTGAAAGGAAGTATAGTTCGAAAGAAAAAGAGACATGGTGGGTGTTAAGCGTACAGTGGAAGCTTAGAGTCGTCGCATTATTAAACCAACTGTGAAAGTTTATCATCTGACATTAGTCTTATTTCCATAAATGAAACAAAAATTAATCCAAAGAAAGATGACCTGGGGAGGGTTTCGCCTTGTGCAACAATTTTGGTAGCGCACTCCACGAGAAAGTGGTTTATTAGACCCTTTTTCAGAGCGTTGAATTTGAGCCACGGTGACTGGCTTTTCGTTCCCTCACCAAGATGACCAGTCACTGCGTTTTAGACATAACACTCTCCGTGAGTTATCTACAAGTAGAGTAACGTTGAAAGCTTCAGAATTCTAAACGATGGCTGACAGAACAAAACCGGCGCGCGTTTGGAAAGCTGGAACCCTAAAAAATGTATATTTGCTTGTTTTGAAGTAAAGCGAAAGAAATTCCACTTCGTTGTCGCCAACATATGTAGTTAAATATTTCCACCTTTCGTTGCGTCAGAACATGGCGGGCAGCATTGATTAGCTTATTTATAGGCACTAGGTGTTTTCGAGAACGTGCTCGTGATCCTTGTGCACGGTTATGGCGGCTATAAGGGAAGGTGTGCTGAACAAAAAAATCGATAGCATGCCACTTGTTCATGACGCCGGTGGCACAGGTACCCTGCGCCTGGTGCCATCGGGCGGCGCAAAATGGCACCACGGGTAGACGTGCGTCTTGCATGAGCACGCGTGGTACTAGACTTAGAACGAGAAAAGCTCTGATTAAAGGTCGTTGTTTAAAAAACTCTTCCCTTTTTGTAGCCAATTTTTTTTTGCGTACAAATTCCAGCTTCAAAATTGTCCCATAATTTAAAATTATTTTAAACAAATCTGAATACAAACAAAACCAGTCCTACAGAGAACCAGCCGATAGTTCCTCTAGCATACAATTTAAAAAAATGAGATGAGATGCTAGAATACTATCCTGAAAAAAACCAAGAATGCGTTACGACATTCTTTGAAATTTTACCATAATAAAGTGGTGTTTGCAAAAAAACGCTGGCGTTGCAACTCTATTTTTTTTTGGCTGAGTTTTTGTGCTTACCAGGAGCATGCCCTTAAATGTCGTTGCTGCGTTATAATCCGGAACTGAATTACTACGCTTCAAAATCGTAAAAAAAACTTCTTCAATAAATATTAAAACGACGTGAGTGTACTAGTTAAGAAAAAAAAACACGTAAATACAGAACCACACGAGTCATTCATCTATTCATTAACAAATAAGAACGAAACTTGAAACTTGGATGCCTCACAAGTCTAGAAACTGGGAGTGCGTAGAGGCCTGCCACTGAAATAATCAAAACTTGCATTTTTTGTTTTGTTATTAGTGCGTTAAGTTTTGACAAATGCATGTCACATTGTGCACTACACTGAATAGGAATTGCGCGTTTATTTGCAAAAAGAACGAAATACATGGCACGCGCATAAACACGACATTTGCACCGCAAACTCACAGCTGCCAACGATATTACGGTTGGGGCCGTGGGACCGCCACCTTAAAAGGACCATGGATCGATTTTTTAACTTCTTCCTTCTTAACTTTCCTCCTCAAATCAAAAACTGCGCAACGTTAAAAAAAAAAAGGGTTGTGTATGTATATATACAACCTAGAACTTGGTCTGCCTCAACGGGCGACGAGTCTCCCTGCTGTGGATGAGAAATTTAGCCAGTGCGGTACAACCGCTAGCCTGTTGTCTTTAACGTACATCACGCAGTAGTGATACACGACCGCACGCCGGTACGATGCTCATCCAGATCAAAACCGGCAGGGGTGGGGATTGAACCCAGGATCCTGGGTTTTGCAGCGCAAGCCAGCGTTACCAAAGGTAAAAGGGCGATAGTGTACCACTAACAGTTCAAGAGAGAGAAAGGAGAAACTCCCATTTATCTCGGACCTGCCTTTGTGTACCCGCACCACGGTGTACGTCACCATTGTCCCTCTAGATTAGCTCGTCATTCAAAATTCGAAGAAAGGTTGCTTTCCCCCTTCTGCCGCCGTAACTTTCGCAGTGTTGCGCGGAACTATCTTTTGTTCACTGAGTTTGTGGCCAATAGACTGATATCACAAATAGTTGCGCGACGCCACCGCTGCCCCAGCTTTCCGACCGCGTCAATGCGCTTTGTACTTCCGGCGTTCGGAAATATTCCGGTTAGTTCGAAACTTTTTATCGGATATTTACTCTTGGTTGTTAATGGGTAAATAACTGTTGTGTGATAGAGGTTCCACAATAACAGCACCAGGCAAAAAGGAATTGCATTTTATGTCTTCCCGAGAGCAAGCCGACCCCGAAAAAAGTTACTAAAGAAAGCTAAACAGAGCGGGACAGAGTAGGACAGAGCGGCTGGAAAAGAGCGTTTTTCCATTAGTTTCGCGATTTGTTTCAGGATTTATATCCACCCGTTGCACTTTAGCTAAAGAGTGTAAGATCATAGGGCCCGAGAGTTAGTAGGGCATGTCGAAGTGTTCCGTACGTTAGAAGCTCCCTGAGCACTCGCTCCGTAGCGGTCTATCCGTTGGTCAATCTCAACCGGGACCTCCGCACTCCTTTGCGGCAGCTGTTTTTTTAATACACACTTTGCACGATGTATTTTGGTGGGCATAACTGTTATTGTAACATGTTTTAAGTGCAACTGTGCTTTGAAAGATCAGGACCATCACTAAAAAAAAAGAGCAGTGATTCCTAGTATTCATCGCTTGAAATATAACGATTTTTCGAAAGCAGATCTTCATTTTTTTTAAACAAAACGTGAAAACACTTTTTTATGCAATTACGAAGTGCAACGCTTACCGCCAAAAAGGTAGAAAATTAACCTCACAAACATTGTGGTAGTCTATTATGCCGCAACTTGATTTTGGCTGGCGTTACTTATCCATTTTGCACTAACACCAATCAAAACCGCAAAAAAAAAAAAGCTTCCAACGTTGGACGATTGTTAGCCTCCGGAGCTTGCGCAAACAAAATAAAACTGAATAGAAACTGTACACGAAAGCTTATATCCACCCAAAGTTTTCAGATACTTGGCATGGTTGCTTTCTTTTGACAGGCGCGAGTTGTTACGGAGCGTGAGGCATTCTCTTTCTGTAGATTATTTTTTCTTTGTGTTCAGGCTCCTCCCCACAGTTCATCTCTACTGGAATGCAACGGCTTTTAGAAAACTATAGCTCCCCCGAGAAAGTCTATTTAGGACTTCTTATTTCAATGTAGACTAAACGCTACGCACTAGCCTTAGCACTACCAAACTCAGTTTTCCACCGACATATGTGATGCTGTTCCGCGGTGATACACCGAGCGGATGGTCCGTCGAATTTTGGTGCTCTTTTCATCGAACTAGATGTTCACTTGTTTCCAAATTCATTGAGACGCCTGAGCAGCCGGAGTGCTCGAGCAGTGGCGTCGTTGTTTTTCCCGCGGCCGCAGTGGGACCAGCGCGTGAATGCAGTGAGTTCACGCGTTCACGAAGACGAAGAAGCAGACGGTGACGAAGCAGACGACAAAGCGAATCTGAAGCGATAAGACGACTGCAACTGCTTTTCTGCGCTCGCTGACAAACAACATCACAAACAACACAATCTATTGAAGTATACATACCTAGAGGAGAATCAAAGCTGATTCCAGGTCGTCCCAAACTATGATGTACGATGATGTACACGCACCACAGTCATATATGTGCAGCCGGAAGCGATAAAGCGATGACTACAAGTAGCATGCCGGCGACACCACTTCCGGAATGCGCGCGCCTGCGCAGTTCGCTTGGTGACATCGGTCTATTCGCCTTGAGCGAGTACGGAATTGACTCTCCCTCCACTTTCCTCTCTTCTCATCGCTAACAACCACCACCTCTGTTCACCCTTTAGATGGCAGCGCTGTCGAAGCTCTATGCTCGGTGGGCCAATCACACTTCTATTTTTTTTGCCACGTGATCACGCTCCCTCGCGCATACCCAACTACAAAGAATGGGGTCAGGTGACGAGCATAAGGCGGCTGATTGGTCCGGCAAGCGCGTAGCTCCCTCCCCACTGTCAGCTTAGGGGTGAGAGGGGTATAATGAGAGAGCAAAGTAGAGCAGTGCCGGGGCAGGGTGACGTGCTTTGGGTACCGCGGATGTATCGCAGTGAGGGGGCGGAGAGCTTTCGAAGGAAAGGAGGCACAAAATAGTTCTTTATGTTTTCAAATTTTAGTACCTTTAAGCACACTTTTGCATTTCTACCCTCTTTCTTTTTGCCCACTAAACGCTATGCTGTTAAGAAAATTTCAATCTAAATTCATTTATCCCAGCCCAAAATTGATTTCATGGCCCCTTTCACACACTCGGTCACATACCACTCTCCGCTAAATTTAGCGGGGAAACTGAATTGACATATAGGTTACGTGACGTCAATTTCTCCACTTGGGGTGCGTGTCACGAGAAGTTAGGCAACGTTACGTCAATTTCCCCGCCAAATTTAGCGGAAAATGTAAGGACGGACGGGCGGCCGGACAATATTTTGGGATTGGGAGTTCCGTTAAGGGGTTAGGACGCGGCAAAAGTAAAATACGATATAGCTGTACCGCTAAGACCCAGTGTATGTTCCTGCAATCCTGCTCAAGTTGGTTTGAAAATGGCGCGATATTTTTTATGGATAAATTGATTTATATAAGAGACCATCTGATCCGCCCCACTCGAAAATGCTGCCGTGTTTGTTGGGTCGGTGACGTACCCCGCCCAACGTGCGGCGTCCCCTTGCACGCACTCGCAGACTTGGCTCTCTCGGCGTCTCGCGCTTCAGCTTCCACATATTTTTTCGTTATTTTGACGTCTCAAACGTGGAACATTGGACCTTCGGTACCGCTTTGAAGTCCGGACTGAGGGGCGCTCAAAAGTGGCGGTCAAAGAAATATCATATTGCTTGCGGGGAGCTTCCCGGTTCGACACGCATTTTTTGAAAACAAAAGTCACGCAGTAGGCTGCTCTTTTTATAAACTTTTAAATGACGGAATAAAAAAGAAAAAGACATTCTCAAAGAACATTACCTTTCAGGACGCACGCAACGTTTAATTGGCTATGCCAAACATTACGGAAGGCGGCACTGCTGTTTTTCATGATCCATTTCATGTGTTTTATATGGACAAAGAAGCTGAATGCCGTGTCATAAAATTTTCAGTTGATTGGAAAATGCGTGTGTCTCGTACAACCGAGCCAGAACCTTTGTTCCTTTGCATCCGCCAAGAAACATCAAGGAAGCAGTGCCTGCCTTCACAACCTTTTATATAACATCCTGATCAAAAATCTAAACAAGACAACGAAATCACGAAACCCGGTTCAATACAGGCGGGAGCCAGATGCAAAGCGAGACTGCAACCATACGAAGACGCGCTTGCGAGATATGGAGGCACACAAACCGTGACAAATTTCTCAGTGTTACATAGGGAACGCACTTACATTTGTTACGTGCAGGCAAAGACAGAGGGATGTCCAGCTCGCATTTCTTTTAAGTGAGACGCTTGCCGAAATGACTCGCGAGCTCAACTCAGAACATCGCCGCCGGGCGTCACGTCCGAAAGGATCAACTGTCGCCAGGCACTCCCACACACACGCTGAATAAGACATTTCCACTGCCAACTAGGACCAAAACTTCTTAGGTGCACGCAACACACGAATCCCTCAAAACGTCAACACTACACCGACTACACCACCAGAAGAGTAAAGCTATATGCACGACGTCGTGCTCCTCGACCGGAAAAGGCTGTACGCACGACGCTAAACTTGTTGGGTCTCGCATAAGAGGAATGGTCAAAACGAGTTTCTGAAGCTGTACCGTAGCTTCGTGGAAAGGTGTCAAGTTCATGTGCAGCTGACCAAGGTTCGATCCAGAGACGGAGGATATTTCTTTTTGTCCAACATTAGTTTTTTTTAACATATGGCGATATCTAAGACATATTTTTTACAATTATCACTGAAACAACAACAACAACAACAAAACAACAACAACATTTGTTGTCGACGAAACTTCGCTGAACTAAATGGTATGGGACTCCTTTTCCGGAGGTGCAAGAGGGGACAGCGGGGCTCGGGTTGCCGGCTGGACGCCGAGAAGCGGCGTTTAGGACGGGGCCAAGTGGGTTAAAAGTTTCGTAATAATCAGCCGCAGACTGTCGCCGCTAAGCGGTTTGAGCGCAGGCTCCGGGGCCGAGGGGGTTATCACGCTCCTTAGTGATACACGCGCCGTCGGCATAAGCTCTCCACGTCATGCGGATAGCCATTTCCGGTCAAGGTGCACGACGTCTTGCGTATTTCTTTACTCCCATCAGAAACTACACATAACGAAATCATACAACGGCAACCACTGCGACGGCTGCATTGAAGGGAGTCGTCGAAATAATAAAGCCACTATTTCGACGTTTTACAGAAGTGACGTCCCAGACGTCGAAGTATTTTTCAGATATTTTGACGGTGGACGTTGAATCAGTCAATCTCCACGTTTACCTTCCACGTATCGAGCACGCGGTTTCGAGACGGTGCCGTCCACGGCATCACTTGCTTCGTCTGAGTCTTCGACACTGATCGAAGCAGCGATGGGAGTGATGTTATCACAATATGGTAGAAGCTAGAAGATGGTCATTTTGACTTCGATCGGCTCGCTACCAGCTCCCGCGACGACGACAACGAGATCGCGAGGGACGAACTCTCCGTCGCCCTCGGCGATGCACGTGCGTGCAGCGTGGAAGTGGAGCGCAAATTTATTCTTGTCTCCAGCTCGTTTCTCGCCCTCCTACGGTAGAAACGGGAAACGTTCTAGTGAGGGTCCCCCGGTTGTCCTGCTCAACGGGCACGGCGGAACTGCTCGCGATCATGACTCGAGAAATGTCATTTGTGAATGGAAAGAACATGTTTCACTGTCCGTCCCAATGTAGTGTTTCAGCCGTATATGGAAGCAATCGCTGTGCGTTTGTGCTAGAGTTGCGTGCTCCACGCTGCGCATGCACGTCGTCGCCATGCTCGAATGCAAGACCACATTTTTGGGCTCTGCGCACGCGCAGTGTGGAACACGCAACGCTATATAACGCAAACACACATCTCGTATACGCAATACTAAAACCGTTCTTTAACCGATTTTCAACGCCGACGAAACGTGCTGCTGTAAGCAGACGTGCAAGCTGTGTAAGAGTTCCTTTGAACAGGAAAGGCTAAGATTGGCGAACCGACGGCGCATAAAAAATTAAGGAAATAAAAATCACTAGGAAACTTAATAAAAAAAAAAACGTAATTTTTTTTTGGTGCATTTTGTTTGAAAGGTTTTGCGGCGACCTTGGAAGTTTGGCCGAGGGTCAAAAGTCACGACTTTGAAAGCACCATATGCTTTACCCATAATTAATGTAATTTTTTATGGATTTTGCAGATTATCTAGAATGTTTTTATTGATTTTAGACTATTTTGTAGTTTATGACTTGTTATAAACAAGTGCTGCAACTTGCACCAGTGATGAAAATTTGCTCACTTTTGATTGCCATACTTGTTCGCGCGTTTAAACTTAGGTGATAAGGAACACATTGTATTAGAGTTTACGTATTAAAATATCTTAATTGTATTAATATTATTATTATTACTAATACAAATTGCGGTAATGCAGGCCCCCAATAAACGCCACGATCACAAAAATAATACACCATTTAACCGTAACAGTACTTCCAGAAGGTTCTCGTGTTATTTTCTTTTTAGCATATGTTGATGATGATATTCTTTACTGTAGAAGGGATGTCGCTATGGCCTCAGTGGGGAAGGGGTAGGGAAGCACAAGTTCACATTCTGCCGTCGACGCCGGTCGAGCGCGCAAACTTCCATAATGAGAGTAGTAACTCTCATTATGGAAGCGTCATTTTTGGGGTGACCCAGTCTTGCAGATTTTGGATGCATGGGTTTAGGTACTCGGCTCTTTTTTCCTGTAAGCCGGTGTCTTATACATATCTTACAAGCATGTCTTGCATGCATCTAAGACATGTATGTTGGGATTTTGAGCTAAAAACAACTTTTTTAGTTCTTACATTTTGTGAACATGATCTAAACGTGTCACCTGTGGCGATATTTTATAAAATTTCGATTCATTCTGTGATTATTATGCTAAGAATAATCTTAAATCAATGAATCATATAAATACCCCAAAACCCAACAAAAGGCCCGTTGTTTAACATTTCAGATGACAATTATCTGAGCGAGAAAAGGCATCAAGAACACGCCAATATCAACACTGATTAACTCCCCGAAATATTTTGAAATGCCTTGATCGGACTTGTATGTCACAAAATAAAGTTCGCGCGAACAACTTCTTTGGCTCAATAATTACGCTGTGAGACACATCTTGAGTTATGAAAGAATATTACGAAATTTACCAGTTATACCGAGAAATTAAACCCAAAAGAGGTTAGTTTCCGTTTCGTTCCAGAATTAAAACGCGTCTTCTGGCGCAAATATTGCGCTAGACACCGGTTTTATTTTCAGGAAAAAGGGGTGACCTTCGCTGGTAACATCCTACCCAGGTAACAATTTATGTTGTGGAGACAGTCGGCGCAACAAAGTTTCGCAACATGGAAACAGTTTTATTGCAATCGCGCAACAATGTTGTAGCAACAGTCATAACACTGCAGAAGTGTCCGCTGCTAAAGCACTGCGGCAACTGTGTCGGTCAACCGTTGACTGTCTCATGCTCGCAACAGTTACCGAAGCATTGGTTTTACCCAGCAAAATGTGTGCTGTCCTGATGTTGCTAAACATTCCGGAAAAGACCAGCGCATCTGTAGGCGAAACATTATCACGCAACACAAGCTCTGCTAACACGTCACATTTGCATTTGCGAGAGTGCAGAACTGCTGTTTCGCTACTATTCGACTGATGTTGCGGTAGCATCGGGCCCTTTGATCCCGAAATGTTGAGGCAACGTAACTTTTTTTGCTTTCGGAAAACAAAGCTTACAAACAGTCATCGCAACGTCCGTTTTTACAGTCAGCAAACTGTTCCCGCGGCAGATTCAGAAACAGATTGCGTTTATACTGCCAGAATACAGTCGCCAAACATTGCTTTCCAAAAGTGTTCCGACCGTACGACACAACAGTTTTGCGCTAGATTGGGATAGAGGTTTCGAGGAATTGTTGCGGCAACACTGGGCACCGTTGTTGGTTGACTGTTGCTCAAACCTATTCGGCAGACGTTGCGCTCCACAACGAGACTGCAGCTGTACATCAGTTTTTGCCAACTGTTGCCGCATGCATCTTCTCAACATTTGCGCTGCATGACGAGTCAGCGCTCCTCGCGACAGTATTTCCCCATGATCGGGGCAACGACGTCTTCCTTTTGTTGCTACAGTCTCATGATACAGCTGCATTGCATAGTTCTGGGAGAGGTTCTCACTTCTCTTGCATTCAATGCGAAACAGTTGGGCAGCCATTGGGCAACTATTCCGGGCACTTCATCGCAGAAGAGTAGTATAGCCGCCGTTACTATACTCAGTACACTCCCATATAACATACCACAGAGAAGTGGCACCGATCCGCACAACGGAAACCAACTATCGGCGACCGCAGCGCTGCCACTTCACCCGCCTTGGCCACTATGGAAAGTGCACACCTACTAAACCGGTTAGTTGGCTTTCATCGGCAAACTCAGCGCCAGGGCATATACAGTGGATATGCCAACCAACACCCGTCTCCCAAGCGGGCGATCTGTGGATTACTATAAAATTCAGCACGCGCCCAGGTCGGGACGCGCTACCTGAAATGCACGGTGAGTCGTGGTTGTATAAAAACAATATTAATTGTGCCGCGAAAGCTTGTAAACTACATTTTTAAAAACCATCATGTGCCTGCTGTTTTGCACCTATCTCTAATAAAAAATCTTACAAACATGTTTTTTTTTGTTTGTTTTTATGCAAAGAACAAGCTCATGGTAACCAAAGTCCAGATGCAGGCCGGAGAAGTTACTCTTTCTGTGGATGCTAGTAGAGGGCGCCACCGCCGCCATAAGGCAACGGAGCACCGAAACCGTTCGATCCGACGTGCGGACTGCCGGAATGACCTTCGGGGCCGAGGGTTCTCGTAGCTACGGAGAGCGTTGAAAACCCTCGCCTCCGACCGTCGTATTGCCTGATCGGACGTCGGATCGGACGGTTTCGTCGTAGATGTGTTTCGCGCTTTATGCGAAGCTCTGTGCGACGAACGCCGTTTTAATGGCATTTGTCAGCCGCTTTGTGTATACCGAAAGCTACGATTAATCCCCTTTAATTGCATGGGCCCTTTAAACCTGGAAATCAATAAGAATAAAAGCACATAAAAAAAAAGCCTAACGGAAAGCCCGAGTTTTTTTTTTTTTTTTTTTAAGAGGGCAATGTAAATTACCTTGATCCGCAAGTTCGGAACTAAGAGTCTAATTTTAACATTCCCGATATTGTTCCGCGAAGCGGTCATAACACATGAACATGTCGGGACCACACCGAATCGTGTAAACAACTCCGGAACGCAGCCTAGTGACGGAACCTTACATTTTTTGTTACATCCCTGTTTATGTTTGAAGTAAAACGGTGTTATCTATCTCATCCGGAAGTCCGTTTTAAAAGCAGCCCTCCAAAAAAAAAATTCGCAGCAAAAGCTTTTTTTTTTTTTTTTTTACACGAGAAATTAGAGAAGCACGGAAGCACACTGCTTAACTTTGAAACACTTTGGGGTCTTCTGTAATTGAACTTCAAACTGTAGCCAGCTGACATTACAATCGTTCGTTTGATTGCTATGTAAACCTCAGACACAATGAATACATGTATGTTTTAGTGCATTGCCTACGAATGACAGACAGCTACTTTGACGAGCTCTGAGTGGGCGCTAAGCATAAATAAAATTTTCCTTGCATGCTTTCCATAAGACGAGCGCAATCCTTTATCGCTGTCCATAATCTGTATCCCTTTCGAAGTGGAAGTTATTTCATCATTGCCCAACATCGCACAGAATTCCCGTTTTGCTACATTTTTTTTTCACATTTTGACACAGCAGTTAGTGCTTTTTCGTTAAATATAGTTTTTGCATCCTTCAGGACCGCTAACAATAACCAGATTAGTCGGTCTGGAATTGTCCTTCCGTTGCCCTTCCTATGATACGACACCGACATGATATTTCCCTTCGGAAAGATGAATTCGTCAGAGTCAGGTCACTCAATCCGTCTAAAGAATCATTTGCGTGGCGAAAGTGCCTTACCAAACTTATTGAACCGTGTTATTTATGTGTACGTCCCGCTTTACGGGAGACATACTCGTTGGTATCGTTTATTTTAAGTCCATTTATTTTTCTTCATCGCCCTGTATACGGTTTGATGTTAAAAGAAAAAAAACATAATCGGTTAGGGCTTCTTTTCTTCGCGCTGACTGATCAGTGATCGTCCTTTTTATATTCCGCATATTCCTTATTGTTATTGTAAAGATATCTGTGTGATATTTAATTGTGAGCGAGCTTCATTTGTAGAAAAAGAAATAGTATCAATGGTCGACGTTAATGTAGTGTTCGCTGATTCAAATATTTCAGGCGTTTTTTTTTTTTAACCTTCCGCTCGCTTTTTACAGAGAGCTACGATCATTCGGCGCAAGGACGTCGTGGTTACACTACTTGTTTTTCTTTACGTATGCATTTTCAAAAAGGCGTCATGACAAAACTTGATTTGTGGTATAATCCGCTCGTAGATTTGGTGCGGTTTTATAGCTCTTTAAGCTCCATTCAAACTGGCGAGTAGCAGCTCTAGACAATACCTTTACGGTCGCGAAGCGATAATCACATCATCAAATGCGTGCGATATTGCACTGATTCTTCGCCGTGATGTGTCTAAAATTAAATATACTGTAGCGCACAGACATGGAAGGAACCTGTTACAAGTAACGGGGTTACTTGTATCCCGTTGCATTTTTTTTTTGTAATTTAGGAGTTAATCCATTACTTTTTCGAAAATGCGCTTTGACATCACTTCCGGCGCCGGGACGAAACGCAGCGTTTTTTGGCGCTTTCCGACGTATGTGGAGGAGCCAGAGGCCAGATTCACGAAACGATCTCACCCAGAAATGTGTGTAAGACAAAACTTAAGAACAAACTCGTATTCACGAAACGAAATTTTCGTAAGTTTTGCGCAGGTTACGACGAAGTCTTACGACAGCTCTGAAGCTGTCTTACGCACTTCTTACGATCAAATCAGCATGGCCGACAGCGTCGCTCAGGTACTTGTTCGCGACGACCAACGAACGTTTATTTTTCTACGTGCGCCTCTCACGCGTCCCGACTTCAAGCAGTAAGAAAAAAGTAAAAAGTGCTCGAAACAGACCACGACGAACAAGAACGCTGGATCCACAAACAACCGGGAAAAGCTCCAGCGGCCACGATTCCACCGACCGGCCAAGCGAGTTCGGCAGATAGGCCTAGGACTCGGCGCAGTGGTGCTCTGACGGTCCTTGGCCAAGACCGTCTGCCCACGACCGGCTGGCGTGCTGAATGGAATATGCCCGCGCGACCTTTGCGAACCCTTCCCGTGTTATACGTAGTTTAATCGCTGACCTCAATTTTAGGTTAAGAGGTCAATCTCTTCCTCTTGTCATCTCCTTGTTTTCCGAGGCAGCGTGACGAACGCTGTCGTCGAAAAGGGGCTCTCATCGATTCTATCTCTTTGTTTTGTGTGATATAGAGCTCAAATAAATGCCGTATGGATTACCTTCGCAAGACGGTATGTACACTTTGTTATTAGTATTCCATTTTTATTCTGACATGACTGCACCCCACTGTCGATCGCTATAACAGTTCATGGGTCGCAATGCCGGTCCAACCTTTCTTTGCCCGGTGTCACGTTAGCATCGAGCTGCAATCGTAAAGGATCGGTCCCGAAGCGCTTATCAATTCGCGATCCAACAGCGCGAA
>JAZHYW010050705.1:0-51225 GCA_037355805.1 Ixodes ricinus | reverse complement strand
TGGCCCTCTCGAGCCCTGGGGGACTCGTGCGACGCCGACTCCTCTGGCACGGAGAGCGAGGGTGAGGATGAGTCCGCCATTCGATGCGAGCCTGGCAAGATGTACTCGTGAGTGGGGAATGCCTTCAAATACTGCGATTTCATTTGTTCGGCACGAGACGTCTGTTATAGAGATTTCAATCTGGCGTGACCCCTTCCCGTGACGACGACAACAAAGCGCCGGCCTTAGGATCCCCAGGTGGCAGGTTCGAATCCCGGCCAAGGTGCCCCCAATCTGACGGAGGCTTATTGCAGAGAAAGCGCCGCGTAATCGAGCTTTCGGTTGCGCTTCAAAAGAACCCTGAGTGATTGAAATGAACCCTCGGTCCTCCGCTGAGGCACGCCGGATGCCCTTCTTTGGTTTGGCACGTAAAACCTCGAAATTTCACTTGACTTTGCCTTTGATAACATGCTCCTTGTCTCGCATATACGAGTATCATCTTACAGGATTAACCCCTTACGTGCCTTGGACGAGCTGAGCCTCGTTGGCCACTTTCTGGCTAAAAATGCCGTGGATGAGCTCAGCTCGTCCAGTGGTTTTTTCGGTAGCCCTCAATTCCACGGACAAGCTAGGCTCGTCCGAGTAGTTTTGCGGCACTGATCATAGATGGGAGCACTCGTTTTAGTTGGCAAACTTTTTTCGCCTCCGCTGATTTTTGCGTAAGAAACTTTTCAAATTTTATGTGCAATACTAAAGGAATAACAATTCAAAATAAAAAAAAGTATGGCACTTTTAGGTTACTTTTGGAAAAAAAAATATGGCACTTAAGGGGTTAAGTTACCATAAACTAAAGGTCTGTTCAGACAGGACACTTCAGATGGCGGAAGCGACACAACTCTGCCATATGGTGTGCGCCAGTCTGCTTTTGTCCGTCTTTCTTTGCCGGGGGAAAGCTTCCTCCGCTTCTGTCATTGACAAAGGCCTGGAGCGTACTCATCACGTGAGTCCGTACAGCCAATCGCACACCCTGTTGGTTATCATCAAGGCCTCCGCTGCTGTTCAAATCTGAGCCTCCCGAAACAAGAAAGATATGAGGGTGACGGGGCTAAGCCTTTTTGCACGAGTCGAGCCCGAAGTGCCGGACCTCTGACCTTTCTCCCGTGGCAACGGCGGCCGCGACACAACAGGTGGACAGGCACACCATTGGAGGGTTACGGGCGACGTCAAGTCTGACAAGCACTGACGTCGCAGAAAAGCAGAGGAGGCGAGGAGGAAACCCGTGATGTTCGCGTACGGTTGATGTCTAAACAGAAGACGGATGGGCGGACACCAATTTTTCTATTTATACGCCAGAGTTGTGTCGCCTCACGGATTTTAAAGCGTCCTGTTGGGACAGGGCTTTAGGGACACTGCATGATCTAGAGCAGCGATTCTCAACCACAGATGCTTAAGGACCCCTTCTGGGTCGGGGGAAGTGACGGTGGACCTGATTCACCGGGGGGAGGAGGAATGGAATGCTTACTAGGACAAAAAAGTAAATGAAGAGAACTGTGTGCATGCAAACCAACTTTGAAGCTCTGAAATGGAGAATAATCTTCCCCGCTCACTCGGCACGAATGGCTTGGTCAATTTAGCTTTGTGGACAGCCATCATCAGCAAAAGGAAAAGCTTTATTGCTCGGCTTGACCGATGGTCGAGGGCTTCGGGCCAACGCTACAAAATCCTTTCCGACGTTTCAGGCAGATGTCAGCTTCGCTGCGAGTGAGGGACATCTGCGAATCGGCGCACCTTAGTAGATAGCGTCATTCTATTGTTAGTGAATGCTTCTCTTTTTAGACTACGTGTTCCTCCAGGGGAGCTTTTGGGGTTTGGAATTTAAGGTGAGATAATAGAGGCTTCTGGCAGGAAGGAGGATTCAGCTGCAATGTGGTGTCTGTTGCAGGGTGCCAGCGAGGGAGAACTAGACGACCGTGTCACCAGGTTGCAGGGGACGTCTGCCTCCGGCTCGACGCTGGATGAGAACGACATCGACGAGGAAACCATGTGCGTTGCTCTGGTTGTGTTTCACGAAAGAAGTAGGAAAAACTCTAAGCTAACCTGTTTGTAATGCCTCATTTACATGAATGTAAATTTATCTTAAACATTGGGGACTCTCAAACCTGTCGAGGAACTCCCGCTTCCCCTCCAGACAGTCTTGCAGTGAAGCAGTTCAGGAGTTTAGAAACTTTGTAGATGCCATTACACGTGCTGTAATACAATTCATAGTCATGCACCAGTGCGTGGCTTCAGCTTACAGAGCCGTCTAGCCTCTGATGCAAACTCTTTACCGAGGGTCATTCGAGGGTAATTGGAGGGTCCAGCTGAACCCTAGGGCTAGTCCTGGGAACCCAGTTTGCAAACCACATTGTTATGACGTTTCCACAAACATCATAGACGTTACATTGCATCGTATAAAATGTAGCACCACATTAAACATCTTGTATCAAACAATGCATTGTGTCAAACATTGTATTGCATCAAATATCATATTGCATCAAAGATTGCGTTACATCAAACATCGCATCGCATCAAATGTTGCAGAATATCAAACATTGTATCACTCAAATATCTCAGTGTATCAAACCAGATATTGTATCGCATCAAACATAGCAACATTAGCTTGCATCGGGTGTCACATCAAGCACGGTGCCATCGTTTGTTTCCCAACGCACATTGTTCCGTGCCACCCTTCCAGGTCGGGCGACCGGGACGTGGAGCGCCAGCCTGGGCACAGCAGTGCCGGCTGCTGCCACTGGTGGGGCCTGGGGGCCGGCGGGGCCACCGCCGCCTCTCCCGTGGCCGGGCCCTCTCGAGAAGCAGCGCCGACCGGGTCCTCGACCCCGGCGTGCCGCGAGGAGGACGACGAGTCCGTCCCTGCTGCGCCTGCTCGAGCTGCAGGACCGCAGGGGCGCCGCGGCCGCAGCGGCTGCTGCCGCCAACGCGCCTCACCAGTGCAGGGGCTCCTGGGGTCGCAAGGGTGGCGGGAAGGGTGAGCGGTTGACCCGCCTCTGCATTAGTGCAACCACGGTAACGCCGGGGTGTTCGCGAGATTGAGAAAGCTTCATGCACAGAGTCATGACTCCAATGCAACGCAAGGTGTCTACAAAAAAACACGAAAAACTATGCATAAACTTTGTGGGACCACGGGAATTTGTGTTTTCTGTCGCAAGCTAAACTAATTATGTGCACAGAAATAGCACTTGATCGCGCCACATCCACCGCATGTGATTGGTTTTGCCTACGATAGCGAACGCGCAAATGGCACTCGACGAAAAAGGTGAAGCTGAGAAAGTCGCTCTCAAAGTTTCTCCTCTGCCGTAAATTAAGCTTCTTGAGACTCCCAATGTAGTGTTTTTAGTATAGCTAGAGATTGAACCAAGAGGTTGTATTTTGTGCGGAGGTGCTCTGGGTCATAGAAACGACACAATTGCGTGTTTCAAAAAATGTACGATTTTGCGATTGTTCGGTATTTTAAACACCCTCAGCCCCATCCTTAATGTGAAACATTAAGCGTAGGGCTGGGGTAGAAGCCAGCCGTTGAGGAAGGCTACCGAGTCGGGCAGTTGTGGCGCATCCGTGACCACCGATTCCGGCATCGCAGGCAAGCGCAGGTCTCGGGACGGCTGCCGCCACCTGCTGCTGCTCTCCCTGCTGGCCAAGAGCAGGTCGGAGCCCGGACCCTCCACCTGCCGGGCGGCCCAGGCGGCCGCCTCTCTCGACGGCTGCTCGCCGGACAAGTCAGGTGCGGGACGCCCACACTACGGTGCCTGGAATGCGACTGCGACTGGCGCATACTTACCGCATCCCATAAAGTGGTCCCTCGACCCCTGCAAGATGACGTTGTAGAGGTGTCGCGCTGTCGCCGGCCACGATCCTGGCGGTATTGCAGCAGCGGTGGTGATTGTGGTGGACGTTTGCTCCGCTGCAAGTCGCTCTCCGGTTGGACAGTCCATGGACGCTTCGGTGGCTGGGAGTTGGGGTGCTGCAACGACGGCAACACTGTCAAGAAACATCAAAACATAAAATCTATGTTTTGATGTTTCTTTCTACCCCAGTCTCAGGTTCATTCAACACGGTTAATATTTGCCAGCCCGCCTGCACCCTTACCACATTTACTTGCATTCGCTCATGCTTTTTTCCGGAACTTGTACGCCCAACCGCCAGGCTCGCGACATCCGACAGCGGGACACCTTGGCTCCTGCGACGTCATATGTTGCCATTTGGGGACCACTGGATGCATGGGCGGAATAGGATGCTAAACACACCAATTGCAGGAACCATACCCGCACTCGCTCCATACGAGACTCCGATCGACCACGGAATGCCCATTGACTCGGACCTTCAAAAACAAAAATGTGGGAGGCCCAGGGAGATGCGGTAGAATTTTTTTGACGAGGAACTTCGAGGACCGGTTGAAACTGTTTCACTAATCGGAAGTAGAGCAAAAAGACCACTTCAAAGACGCAAGAAATCGACGAAACGTTTTTGCAAAGTTTTGCTTTTCTGGGGCGTCCCACTCGCGAGAGTTCCGTTTGGAGAGATTCTACTGCACGCACATTGCTCTGTTGAACTGACCCTATTGTCCATTTCATACCTCATTTTCTATGTCGATGCCATTTTCGATGCTAACCTGAATGCCCACTCCTGTAGTAGTAGAATGCTCGTGCCATCATTTTTCACTGGCTCGTACCGTATTTACTCGAGTAATAGCTGCATCATATATCAGCAGGGGCCTTGCGTCTACTTTCCCTCATAACTCATACACAGCCAGTCATTGTGTTGCTCATAAGTAACATAGCGAATAACCAGATGGAGAACACGATTCTCCATACAAATGCAATCTTCACAGATGGTATCTTCGCACAAAGATGTTATCTCTGTCCTGTAAACAACTGAAATCATGTTGTTGATCGCAGTGATTGGCAATCTGCATGCTCCGAGGAAAGCAAACCCTTCAGTTTTATTCATAAACAGTGCGGCTATTACTCGAGTAAATACAGTATATAATGCATGATGTCAGATAGAATCTCTATAGGGGGGTATTCACTGGGTGCCATATTTGAGGGCGATGTTTAGAGCGCATGCTCAGAACGAGCTTACATTAATAGCCTGCTGAGACCGGCAATCTTGATGGTGCGGAACGCACGTGGCGAAAGTACTCTGGAAACTCGCCGTCAGCCCGCGCTCAACAGTCGCGCACACAGCTATGGCCGCCACTGAATACTCCCTATAGGGAGTGTCAGCTTTTTTTAATGCGAATAGCATTCTTTGGATACTTCACGCACTTTTCGTCTATCTATGTATCTATCTATCTGGCTATCTAACCTCTTACGCCGCGGGTCGATAAATAAATAAAAATCAGCAGAACCCATCCTTTGGGAATGATTATCTACGTTAATGCGAATAGCATCAAACGGTGCGGAGTTATGCGCGTTCGTCAGGTGGCCGGCACACTCTAGATACGCCAGCCCACCCTTGAGGCGATTCTAAATTTGTCGACACTTTCACAGCCCTGCGCACGATCTCCGCAGCCCAGCACGTGCGTTTGTGTCACTTAGGAAGGCGAGCAAAGCACGCGCCATACGCACAAACACCCAAAATGGTACCGACCAGACTTTCTGGCGTCTCAGCTAGTCTCAACCAACGGTACTTCTAAACGGTTGTTTATATCTTTACCATAGGACGCGCTTTACAGCGCTGTCACAGCTACCGGTGCGCGCGCGTTCCATGCACGAGGGCTCATTCCGCTCTCGTGAGGCTGAGCACGGCCGCTACATCACCCTCTCCCGAGCGCGAGAGGGTGAGCAGGGGGGTGCATGGAAGCCGTCGGCGCGCACCGGTAGCTGTGACAGCGCTGTAAAGCGCGTCCTATGGTAAAGATATAAACAACCGTTTAGAGTGCGTTGAATGACTGCCTTCATAGCTCTGTGGTTAGCGCGTCTGCCTGCTGATCAAAGGGTCAACGGTTCGAATCCCAGCCGGCGCTCGGTCTTTTTAATGCGAATAGCATTCTTTGGATACTTCACGCACTTTTCGTCTATGTATCTATCTATCTATCTATCTATCTATCTATCTGGCTATCTAACCTCTTACGCCGCGGGTCGATAAATAAATAAAAAAGACCGGCGCCGGCGGGATTCGAACCGTTGACCCTTTGATCAGCAGGCAGACGCGCTAACCACAGAGCTATGAAGGCAGTCATTCAACGCACTCTAAACACTTGTTTATATCTTTACCATAGACGCGCCAGCGCTGTCACATGCGACGAGGGGCTTCATCCCGCTCTCCGCTGAGGCTAGCACTGCCCCTAGCTCACCCTCTCCCGCGCTCGGGAGAGGGTGATGTAGCGGCCGTAGCTCACCCTCACGAGAGCGGAATGAGCCCTCGTGCATGGAACGCGCGCGCACCGGTAGCTGTGACAGCGCTGTAAGGCGCGTCCTATGGTAAAGATATAAACAACCGTTTAGAGTACCGTTGGTTGAGACTAGCTGAGACGCTCAGAAAGTCTGGTCGGTACCATTTTGAGTGTTTGTGCGTATGGCGCGTGCTTTGCTCGCCTTCCTAAGTGACACAAACGCACGTGCTGGGCTGCGGAGATCGTGCGCAGGGCTGTGAAAGTGTCAACAAATTTAGAATCGCTCAAGAGTGGGCTGGCGTATCTAGAGTGTGCCGGCCACCTGACGAACGCGCATAACTCCGCACCGTTTGATGCTATTCGCATTAACGTAGATAATCATTCCCAAAGGATGGGTTCTGCTGATTTTTATTTATTTATCGACCCGCAGCGTAAGAGGTTAGATAGCCAGATAGATACATAGATAGACGAAAAGCGCGTGAAGTATCCAAAGAATGCTGTTCGCATTAAAAAGACCGGCGCTCGGGCTGGGATTCGAACCGTTGACCCTTTGATCAGCAGGCAGACGCGCTAACCACAGAGCTATGAAGGCAGTCATTCAACGCACTCTAAACGGTTGTTTATATCTTTACCATAGGACGCGTTTTACAGCGCTGTCACAGCTACCGGTGCGCGCGCGTTCCATGCACGAGGGCTCATTCCGCTCTCGTGAGGCTGAGCACGGCCGCTAGCTCACCCTCTCCCGCGCTCGGGAGAGAGGTGATGTAGCGGCCGTGCTCTAGCCTCACGAGAGCGGAATGAGCCCTCGTGCATGGAACGCGCGCGCACCGGTAGCTGTGACAGCGCTGTAAAGCGCGTCCTATGGTAAAGATATAAACAACCGTTTAGAGTACCGTTGGTTGAGACTAGCTGAGACGCCAGAAAGTCTGGTCGGTACCATTTTGAGTGTTTGTGCGTATGGCGCGTGCTTTGCTCGCCTTCCTAAGTGACACAAACGCACGTGCTGGGCTGCGGAGATCGTGCGCAGGGCTGTGAAAGTGTCAACAAATTTAGAATCGCCTCAAGAGTGGGCTGGCGTATCTAGAGTGCCGGCCACCTGACGAACGCGCATAACTCCGCACCGTTTGATGCTATTCGCATTAACGTAGATAATCATTCCCAAAGGATGGGTTCTGCTGATTTTTTATGAATATTACCCAAAAGGCCTCTTCTAGTACTAAAAGCATAGTTCAATCTTGCCTCATTATATATTCCCATCTTTGCTGCATTAGTCTTTCCTGCTATAGAAAGGTTTCTACTATTGTTTTCACCCTTATTATATCCAATAGCTCTTTAACTGGAGCCTTGAGGGAATGCTAAAATGTCTCAATTACACGAGGTTCGAACAAACGCGAGCGATAGAACAAGTGGCCGCATTAAAGGCTGAGAACGCGCCGAAGCGCCTACAAGTGGCGACTTTCTGAGGCAGGGAATTCCGCAATGTGTTACCGTTTCTTTGTGCGTCTCTTTCGGGGGCAGCAACGTGCTGCTTGCTCCCTCGAAGAGGTGGGATGCCCGGAGCTTCCAGAACCCGCTCCTAGGCACACGGTAGTGCTTCCAATCCCTTTGGCTACCGCTTTGTGCTGGTTCGGATTGTGTGCAAGAGGGTTGGTAGCGAGTGCTGTGGTCATGTCCGATCCCAGTGGTGCCAGACTACTCCCTGGAGCTGGAGTCGATCCCCGAGCTGCTCAGCAACCAGGAGCTGTTTGCGGTGGCGGACGAGTCCTTTGCCCAGCTGCCCCGCATGACCTCCCTCAGCTTCTGGCTTGTGCAGGGTGAGAAGGGACGGACTGGGGGTAGTCGCTGGTGCAGGCACGTAGCCAGGGGGCGGCGCGGGGCGGGCTTTTCCCCGAAATCTTCAGTTTTGCTGGGGCCTCCTCTCCCCCCTCCCCCTCATATAGCATTTTGTGGGTGGCCCCCCCAAACAAACCTATGTCTGGCTGGTGGCAAATCCAGAATGTCCTCCGATTGGAACCACACATAGAGTTCTTCTAATGTATGCTAGAGGTTCAACTGGAGCTAGTGTCTATGCGACTTCCAGGATGCAAATTGAAGCAGACAGCAACCGGTCTACTTTTGCAGCGCTCCTTTGCGTTCCTATGGAAATATGCGCTTGCACTTTATTTTGTCTCTTTGCCAGAAAATAACTTGGATCACTTTTGTTATTTAGGTCGTACCGAATAATATGTACCTTTATTATCGTTGTAAAATTGTAACTGCTTTAGTGACAGTATTTTTCTTCACCAGTGAACGACGTTAAACTTGGCTATATTTAAAGCCCAAACCTCTGTTCCATAGCATTTGCGTTAAAATGAGTGACAATTCTAAGCGAAATGACAATTGAAAAGAGTGTAGAGTGTGCACTTATATATTGCTAGCGAAAGGAGTGTAGAGTGTGCTCAAAGTTTGCCAGCATTCCGGTGGCACTTATATATTGCTAAGAAGCCCGTTATATAAAAAAATTTTATATAGCGGCTAATAAGCCGCTATATAAAAATTACCCTGTCATGCATGTTTACGAGAAATTAAAAAACATTTAAAACGTAAAATATATAGTGCCAAAGCCTCTCCTTTTTATCACATTCAGTGCGAGGAGGGAATCATGACGTACCATGGAATACTGCTCATCCGCCTATTCCACATTAAGCGCCCATTCCCAAATTTGTAAGATCTGAGAAAATACGCACAGTACATTTATATGTACAGTGCAATTGCAAACGCTGTTATTACAAAATGTGTATGCCTTTGTAGATGATGAGATCATATAACAGTGCGAGACAAATGTTAATTTTTCGAGGAGAGGGAACATAATACAGCAATAATCGTCTCAAAACGGCGCACTATGCCTTTTACAGTGGAGCTGTTAAGGGCTAGTTCCCCAGTTTTGTGTCCGTGGACAAATAAATCTCGACACAAAACTCTGGACAGCTACCTCCATCTATGAACGACGGCGGCACTCTTGCAGCCTTTCCACACTGGTTTTCACCAGAGTGGAAAGTCTGAATTTCTCTAGGCATCGTCCTTGGGGTTGTCCTCCAGGTTGTCGTCGAGGTCGTCCTAGAAGTCATCCTCGAGGTTGTCCTTGAGGCTATCCTCGAGGTCGTCCTGGAAGTCATCCTTGAGGTCGTCCGAGACGTCGTCCTTTAGGCGTTGTGCTTGAGGTCGTCCCACCATAGTACAACTTCGCTGATCTTCGTTGTTCACCAAAGTGGAAAGGCTGAAAGTTTTTATTTTTCGTCTTTTGCGGGAGGGATGTGTTCGGTCGCCTGCTGGTCTGCTCTCGAGGGCGCTCACTGGCTCGAATCATCGGTTTTCCTCGCACATATTCCGTCTGTGATGCAGGTGACTTCGAAGCATGCTTTCCGATTCGTCATCATCGCGAGTTTGACCGACTACAGAAACTTGCCGAAGTCCGAATGTCCGGACTGTCCGGGCGACGAGCCGTGCCCATTCAAGATAGCCGCTCCGCGGTTCCACCCGGTCCCCGACCGGTGGACCCGCAGAGTGATAATTTGATACCTTCGCTTGTTTTTGGCTGACAGTGGTCCTGGTTTTGGAATGTGCTCCTTCCATCTCCTGAGATGACCTCGGTGCATTGCAATCTTCGATTGCTTTTTTAATAGGGAAATCAGCTGCATATCATCATGATTTAGAGATTTCTCGGATGCTTAGTCAGCAGAGTGAGTTATCGCCATATTTAGGCAATCTCAAAATCCTCCTTGGGGCCCCTTTAATTTTGCTCGAACCACCGCCAGATTTGTTTAAACCCAAACTCGACTAGATTTGGCCAATCATTGCCAAAGTACTTTTCAGTATTCAACATTAAATGTCAAGATAGAAACAAATATATAACATTCCTTTACTGGATTACTTAGTTGGAAAATTTTGAGGGCCTCTGGAGAGGCACTGAAATGTCCTTAAAGGTGAAAATTCAAGACACCGCTCAATCTTAATATAGAGTACTCTATTCTTGCAAGGTTTTTCAATAAAACTAGGCCTAAAGAAAGGATGAAATCGAGGTCAACTGTCTGAAGCTCGTAATTGCCGACAACAAGGGGAAGTGACATTGTAGACTATTGTGCAGGCCCATATTTATGTGATTACTCATACTTTTGGGGGGCAGCGCAACCATTCGCAAGCATTACGGCGACTTTTTATTCAGTTTGTCGACACGTCAGTTACCAATGTAGTGGCGCCAGTAAATCACTGAAAAGGTACTGATTCAAAATTATGGCATAAATTTGGGTCAGCTTTGGTGCATACCCGATTGTTAAAATATAGTACTGGCGTAATGGAGCCTCGAAATCTACTACATTGTTGTTGCCACATTTTTCAGTTCAGTATGATACATGCATACTTACGTAGCTGCCGTTTCCGGTTGGCAACTGCAGTGACATGCTAGGCCGACCATCGCAGCCCAGCTCGGAAAGCAAGCCTCCTAAGGAGAGGAAAGGGTCGCAGGGGGACGTGGCCCCATCTAGACCCTCCTGTCATTCCGCCGGTCAGTTCTGATTTTTTTCTCCTGGTCTTATTGTTGAGTATTGCTTTAATGATACATCGGCCTGTACTGTTGTTTCCTCATACAGACTAATTGGTTAATTGAGCTGGTAAAGGAGGTTGGGTATGTTCACTTCCGACCAAAACTGTTAGATTTCTTAAGTAGTGGACTCAAGTGGGACATGAACACATATTATTGATTTTGTTCCTCCGAGATGCATTCTAACTTTCAAAATAAGCAAAGGACCACTTATTCCCGTCTGTTCTTTTTTCTCGGAGTTAATGATGCTATGAGCCAGTTTGCCTCAGTACTATTGTTTCGGTATATCTGCTCCTACGTGCTTATCGAATGAAATTACGCGGTAAGACCTGCACCCCGTGACAACGCTCTTCCCACTTTGCGTCGACAGGTTGGCTGGCATCGCACGACGGCCGTCTGTCACCCTCCGGGTCGGCACCCGTGTCTGCCAGCCTGCCGCCGACTTCGGCTCGATCTTTGCCGGCGTCACCGTCGCTTCATGGAGCCGCAAACGCCAAGAGCCGTTCCGACGGCGGTACCCGTTCTCCGACATCGAAGGCACACGGAGACGACGGGACATCCCAGTGAAGAAGAGACAGAGTTGTCGCATTCTTCCTCAATTTCCCCGTTCCCTTCTTTCTCAAAATTACCATATTTGTTTCATTGTGCAGCTCCACCTCATGGAAAGTTTTTTTTTTATTTTTTTGTAAAATTGGAATGGAAATAATTTTTTTGGTTATGCTTGCATCCAGTAACAGTGAAAGCCCATATTACACGTGTCATTCTAGTTGCCAGTAACTTGAGTTTACATGCACAATTTGGCCACCACCAATACCTGGACAGGTTGGCCATACACTCTAAGAGGAAAGCCAGAAAAGCGGGCGGACTATTTTTTTTGGAGGCAGGCCAGGCAGCTCTCGGGATATTGTAATGTGCAGTTCTGTCACCCTGTGGACTTTTTCGTTTCTTCCCAAAATCTTGTTCTACTAAGCCGCACATATTTTTTCCCCCGTCTCTTGCAAAGTACAAGGGATAGAAGCAACTGTTACTGAATGAATGATGTCCTCCTCTGCTTTTTTTTCTTTTTGTGTACATATGTGTTCCTGAGAGCACAAGCTTACTTTGCGTCAATGTGCACCCACCTGTAGACAAGAGAGCTCGGTGATGCAGTCTCCTTTCCAAATTTCAGTAGTGCACAGCTTCAGTTTCCCTTACAGTCTGGAGTTCAAACCCTCTCGACGTTCAAACCCTCGTGAAGTGCGACGTACATGTGTGGGTGTACTTTGGTTGCATGACCCCAACTACTTCGGTCGTGGCAGCATATTTGGACGTCAACAGCATTCAAAACATTTCTTACGCAGCAAGATGAGCCCGAAAATAGCAACGATCAGATATGAAGTTTTTCTCGAGAGGCTATTTTAGTGGTAATATTTTTCTGCTATAACATCAAAGCGCTATCCCCCTTACTAACAAATTCAGATCAACACTTTCTTGTCGAGCGGCAGGTTGCCGTTTTAAAAGCAGAGTCTGTTCATTACTATGAAAGTTGTACTTGGAAATTTTTGGCAGGCCGATGCAGGGAATTTACGGCAAAGAAATGTTTGGGGCAGCCTCCTATTTTGTTGGATTTCTAGGTCTAAATGCCAATGGACAAAACAGCGTTGGCACAAGGGGCACCCTCCGTGCACACTGTGCTTGGAAACACTAGCTGCTCGATGTAAAGGTATAAGCTACAGTTGCACTTGTTTGAAATTTTATTGGTGGCAGATATACATGCAAACGTTCATTGTGTGTGGATGTGGCGCTCAAAAGGCCCCTATGATGTAAGGCCCAAGTGGATGGCACCTTGAGACCAAATGATGCAATTTTTTTAAAGAGTCCCCAAAGAATGGCAGCATTTTTATTTTTATCCAGTGCCATTAATTCCTATAGCGGAAAAGGTGCGCTCGATGTCCTTGTGCCTTCTCTGGAACACCTTTTTTTGGAAGTGCACAGGCGCATTGCGTTGCATTCACAAGTACCTGTCCCACATTCCACATTATATGCCGAAGGAATAGCAAACGTTGTGTAGTTTCTTTTTGTTTGTTTAGTCATGAGGTTGGGCCACACATGCTATTTATTTTGTGTTTGTTTTAGTCACATGCAAATAAACTGTATTAGATGACTGAACATTGCAGATCTTTCTTTCGGTTGGTTCTATCGCGGCTATTTCGTGACGCTCTGAGCCTGACAAAGGTTGCAAAACAAGATTTTTCGACGTTGCCCGAAGCAGTATTTGTCATTCCTGTGGGACGAGACCGCAGTGTCTGTCGTAGGAATTGGGTATATACAGTTGCGGGCGACATTTTCTAAATTTACAACATAACTTAGTGCTTGGCTCTCGGGGAATCGGGGGGCCACACAAAAGAAGGTTTCTGTAATTTCATAATTGATCAGTAGGGAGCGAAACAGATACGTTATAAGCTTTTAACATCGTTGGATGTATGTTCTTATTCTGAAGCAAGTTGTACAATCAAATCTGAAACGGCAATCTGTGAAGCCCCACTGGGAAAAGCTTGACACCTTTGTCTTCGAGCCGATAGTGCATCCGCTTGGTGGTGGGCCTCTGACCATCCGCCTTCCTTGTCACAGAGATCTGCAATTCATACAATGTCTCGAATGGAACAAGTTCAGTTGTCGAACCATGTTTCTGGCATGCCACTTCTCGCTCATCTGTAGGAGCTGACATTCCCCGCTAATTGTTTCTCCGAAGCACTTTTTATTCAGTCCAGGCATTTACACTTCTTGTGGAAGGAACTTCAGCAAGAGCTATGAGCCTGTTTGGAAAAATTACCACTTTAATAAACACGCAGCAGCTCTTGACTACCAGTTTAAGCTATGGTAAAGCAATACCATAAACCCTTATCGGCAGGAAAGAGCACGGGAATGCTTTCCCGCGTGTTGAAGCCCATATCTGAGTCGTCCTGAATACTCGTTGAATCAATTGTTGGCAGACAAGGTATGTACTGAAACATGTGAATTGGGGCATTACCTGTCCCGTGATATCCCTGCTGTGTCCCGTCGAGAGCCCACGAACGTCCACGGTAGCGTCGGCCAGGTGCGACAGGTAGGTGCAGAGCTGGTGGCACTCGGCGTCCTGGTCGGGCTCGTTGAACTTCGAGCCCACTACCAGCGAGCCGCAGTCTCTCAGCGGCTCGTGGGCCCTTAACGAGTGCACGAACTTCACGATCTCGCTGTTGGAAAGCCCCAGGTGCAGCAAACACGAGACGTCGTCGACCATCAAGAGGACTTGGCCGCTTGCTTCTGAACTTCCGAGGAACCGATCGAGTTCTTCGACGATCCGCGACCGGAGAAGCGATAGGCGATCGCTCGGTCCGTCCGAGGTCAGGAAGCTGAAGGGATGCGACTCGCTGGACGACGGGCTTTGGACCAAGTCCTTCAGCAGGTTGGGACAGCTAAAGCTGTAGAATGAGTTCTTGGAGGCGTACGTCTTCAGGTTGATGCCGAGCTTCTGGCACACGCTCGCGAAAAAGGCGTCGTCGAGTGTCAAGTTGAGTTGAAAGACCCTGCGGCCCGTTTTGAGATACAGCATGAGCAGGTGGTTGAGCACGAAGCTGTGGTCCACAAAGTCATCGCTCGAGATGACAACAAACTGCTTCGAAAGCGTCTTGTTGTCGAAATCTAGGAAGGTATTAAGCTCTAAGAACATTTTCTTTGCGAATTCAGCAGTCAATCTATTAATCGCACCTTTACTTGCCCGCCGTCTTGCTGCGCTATGCTGCTGCGCGGCGCGCCTGCTTCTATCCCAACGTTGCTAATTGCTCATTCAAACACCGTTAAACACTAAAACGATGAAAACCAAGTGATGTTTCGTCCAGTTTCGTTATCCAGCATTAAGATAAGCTTAAAAATAACGTATATATGACAAAAAATAATACACGTATTTTTAGGTTATTCGGTGACTAAATAAAATTATTTTAAGAACTCAAATCCAAGACTTGTTTTGCATCCTTGCAACGACGGCAGTCACATTGCGGTCACCTGCATTCGATATGGCCGCTGTCTTCACCAAAATTTCCTGCTCCTCTAGACAAATTTTCGTTCCCGTGTGCTCATGGAAACTTGCCACGCGTGCAACCTACACACGGTACGGTTCATGAACTTTCCCACTTTCCTTTGCGATAGGTTTGATGTCCAAGGATTGCTTCGCCGCTTCGTAAATTGGATGAATAGGCGGGCGAGTCGCAGCACGATCGTTCGCAGGTTGCGACCCGTGGCTGAATTGTCACATTTCGAGAGCGCTGTGCTTGTTGGCAGGGTGACAGGCACCCGACAAGTGCGCCTCACTTTCGGACCGACGCGTTGTCTTCTGCTGACAACCGATTTTCCTTGTCCACAGGTTAGCGGAAGTGGGCCGTCTAGAGGCCCCGAAAATCGAAGGGAAGTATGACACCGGACAGGTAAGGCCGACTCCGTTTGCGGATGTTAGTGCAGTGGCTTCGTTGAATTGCCCCAACTTTTGTCCGAAGACGTGAGGACGAAGGGCGGACTTTTCTTCTTCGCGAACAGAACGCGCTCTGGGGTCCGTTTCGCTCATGTTTTAGCTGCCGTTTCCTTGTCCTGGGTCTATTTGGGGCGAGGTTGTGACGATAAAGATAACGCAGTGTCTAGCGTTACGTCCGACGGAACTCGAAATAAAAATTAAAGTTACGTCCGACGTAACTTTACGTAAGAAATCGAGTTACGTCCGACGTAACCCAATATGCAAATTAAAGTTACGTCCGACGGAACTCCAAATAAAAAGTAAAGTTACGTCCGACGTAACTTTATCCCAAGGTTTCGAGTTACGTCCGACGGAACCCAGTGTGAAAATTAAAGTTACGTCCGACGGAACTAAAATTCAAAACTAAAGTTACCCCCACCCGCTGCCCGTTTCGACCAGGATGAGTTTCGTACCGGCGTAGGTCGTGGTACCGGCACGCGTTCGTGAAATTACTACAGCGTGGTGCAGGTTAAAGACCCCACTGGTTAGCGGTTGTACTGCACTGGCTAACTTCTCATCTACACCTAACAGATAAGTCAGGATAAGTCACCCGCAGCAGTCTCAGGCTCGCAGCACGCGTGCTGCGGTTTCCGTTTTGTTAATGTTTTTCATTTGTTTTGCGTGTCGCGTCTAGGAAGAAGTAATTTCATATCTAAAAACAAATCGAAAAAAAAATTGTAAAAATAAAAGGAAAAAAAAAGCGAATGTAACGGGTATCGAACCCACCTGGCCTACGCAGCCTCTACATACGAGGAACACACTCCAACCCCCTCAACAAACCTGGAGGTACGAACAGAGCCGCGATTTTGATCAATTTATCAACGCTGCATCGGCGGTAATGCAGAAGTAATTATATGTATCTTTATGTTTACGTCGTGTTTCGGCCACAAAGCGTAACATTTAATAAGGTTCCGTAGGTTACACAGGCCGTAACTTATTTCCGTCGGATGTAACTCGAAACATTAGGGCAAAGTTACGTGGGACGTAACTTTGATTTTTATTTCAGAGTTCCGTCGGACGTAACTTTACTTTTTATTTGGAGTTCCGTCGGACGTAACTTTAGTCTTCATATTGGGTTACGTCGGACGTAACTCAAAACATTGACGTAAAGTTACGTCGGACGTAACTTTAATTTTTATTTCGGGTTCCGTCGGACGTAACGCTAGACACTGCGTAAAAGTAAAAGCATTAGTCATTTTATTCCTCTGCCTTTGCGTGTACCTTACCTGACTTCTTTCTTTTTTGTATGTGTCTAAAATCAAGCAAAAGAAAAAGGTAACTTGCAAAAAGTGTAATGTGACATACTTTTTGATGAGCGCGTTGGTGATAAAGTTAGATACTAGAAATAATAAAACATGAACGACGGACATAACAAAACTTCTTTCGACTTACAACGAACAGGGTTTTAATGCCGAAAATCACCGGAGCTGTGGAATTCTCAAAGGGGAGCCGGGAAAGGAGAGGGGGGGGGGGTAAAAAATGTAAAGCCAATGTGTTTTCCAAAATGTGCCTAAAAAAAAAATGAGGAAGGACATTTTAGATGGTTTATAAAGCTTACTGAAGTCATTGGATAGTCATAAAATACAGACTAGTAAACATTTTGGCGGCGATGACATGCACATTTTCGTCTGCTTCCTATTCCTTCATGTTAAACTGAAGAAAACACTTTTATTTTGTCACAATTTGGAGGATGTGTTAGTTTATTGCAAGCAGTCTACCTATTTTCAACCGACAGTCCCGGATCATGTGTGCTTTTTCATTCAGCTTCAAAGATAGGTTGCACACGACCGTAGCAGATTCGGTGTGGCCGCTTATGTGCTAGGTTATCTGTTCGTTGGATGGATGGAATGGATGGATGATAATGGCTGTACCCTTCTGTAACGGGCAGTAGCTTGCACCGCCTAGCCTAAAAACAATAACAAAGGCCTGATTTCCCCTTTCAAACCAATGCGTTTCTCTACACCAGGTCATGAATGATCGACACATAGACCTTTGGGGGATTGGGCAAAAAAACTAAGAACATCTCCCCTGCCTCTCCCTCCGGCGAAAGAGTCGGCCATTTCCTCTGGTCGAACCCTGTCGGTGTCACCCTAACAGCTTGACCCACTGGGGGACAGGGATGAGACTTTGGGCTGGAGCCACGCGGGGAGGGAGTCCCACATTTTTATCCGTCCCGTCTGTCCCCCAGCTGTGCTAGTTAGTTGTACTTAGTTCAGTTTTCCCTAGATAATTTCCCACCAGCGCTGCAGTCCCCTCTTCGTTGCCTCTACTCTTTTATAATCCACCCTTCCATCTTCCAGCGAAACCGAGGGCCACTGGTATGTTTGTCGCCCCTTTGGGAAGTATTAAAACCCACGCGTTGCTTTACAGCTGTTCCTGCATAGGATATTTGGCTACAGGGGGATTACCCTGTTCCCGTGGATGGCCCGCGTCTATGACCGCGACGTGACCGCCAAGAAAGGCCAGGAGTGAGTACAATGACCTTCAAACACAAAACATAAAAAAAAACAATCAAAAACCACCCTTCCCCCCCCCCCCAAAAAAGAAAAAAGAAAAACATGTTTTTTCCATTTGTGCGTACAGAGCCTGGCCATGTTGGGTCTTACCCAGGTTTGCTAATAAGTCTCCACATAAGAGATACATTTACATTACCTGAACGGTGAACATGTGCTATTCTTCGAGCAACCAAGTGAATTCGCGTGTAGTTCCTTCAAAGCATTTGGCCGGAATGTCACATTCATGTGTCAAGTTCCCATTCTATTCTGTACCAATCATCTCTCTTTATTCGCTTAGTTATTTGTCTGCTGGGATAGCTTTAAAGCCACCTTGTATGTGGAAAATGGAACTAAGATGCAGTCGCTGGAATTCACCACCTTTCAAGGCCCTGTCGCGAAGCCTCTTGTTGTCCCCTGTCAGATATTTTTTTGCCGGCTCTGTCGACGCTGCGCAACCTTCCCTCCGGGCCAAGAACTGCGCCGTGCCCCGTTTCTACTCGGAGCGGCCCTTCGCAGCACGCTGTTGCTCTGCGCAAACTCTGCTCCGTTCCCTGCAGGGGCGGGGAAGAGAGCAGCGACGGGTTCAACCACGTGGGTCGTGAGGTGAAGGGAAAGACACACACCTACTACCAGGTCCTTATCGACTCCAGGGACTGCCCATACGTGGTGAGCATTTGCCTGCCTTCTGGCACTCTCGTACGTTGAGCTTTTGGTTCCTTTGGGTACACCTGGCAACCTTTGAGTCAAATTTGGATCCCCAAGAATATGGCTGCAATAAAATGAACGTAAAGATGCAAGAACAAATTGGTTTCGTTTAAAGAGCGGAATGTTAGTCTGTCAGAAACATGGCGACATTGTTACCCACTGTGGATGAGAAATCTAGCCAGTGCAGTATGACCATGCTAGCCTGGGGTGTGTCATCGCACAGTAGTGATACGCAACCGCATTCCGGTACAATGCTCAACCAGATCGAAACAAGCAAAGGAAGGGATTGAACCTAGAATTTCTAGGTTCTGCAGCGTGAGCTTTCGCTCCACGTGATCCAAGCTGCGGTGCATTAACAGACTCGGCCATCGGTCCCCCAACCTAAGGACACGGTTTGGCTTTTACATCTAAAAAAAATATACTCGTTTATTAAAGTAGAGGAAGAGAAAGTCTCTTAATCGGGCGGCGGCTCATGCCACCGAGCCAGAGCTTTTAATTCAGACAATTAACTGATCTCCGATTAAATGATGATTTCACGGAGAAGGGCAAAGTATCTCGTATCGCCGCTAAGCACAAGCATTTTTCTACCATTCTCCACACCTGAAAGTTACAATCCATGCGACGATGCACATACTTTTTGCCTTACCGGTTGAAAGGAAAAGGATAGCCTTCATGTTGGCATTACCGCCTGGTAGTGCTTAATGGAACCCATCTGAAACACAAATGTATGTTACTTCTTGACAATAAGAGGTGTCAGCTAAAGGTTCGGTGCATAAAGTAAAAACATTGACTCCTATATATACACGCTCGACTCTGGTGTCACACTACTGCGATGGCGCTGCCGTCGGCACTGTGCGTGCGCAGGCGCCTCATCTTGCGCGAATTCTCTTCTGCATGTGGGCAGGTGCTGACTTATTTTGAAACAGTGCGTTGGTGTGTAGGGGAAAGCCCACACCTCCGACGCTAAACCAGCTGCCAAGACTGGGAGAGACAGAATGACAGAACATGAAAGAAAGAGGATCTAAAGGCCCGTTCACACTCTTGCGACCTCTTGAAACTGGGTTCATTAAAACCTCTTACAACGAGAGGACACACTGGTGCCATCTATTGGGTAGCAGTGTAAACTTGGCGGTCCGGCATTTTTTTCTATTTCTTTCGCACATTATCCTTTCTTTCTTGGCTCGAAAAACTTTTGTCAACGTTATAAACGAGCCTTTCTCATAGGTATTACGCACATTTGAGCTCGGAAATACCGCAAAACCTTCGTCTCTTGTGAAATGCAGTTTCAGGGTCACCGCATTGATGGCGCCAGCGTGCCAGTGTGTTTTCTCGTCCTAAGAAATTTTAAAAGGTTTTAACCAAGTCCCTCTTTCTCGGTCGTACTCAGTTGCAAGATTGTGAACACTCCTTAAAGGGGCCCTGCAACAACTTTTGACTGGTTTTTAATTTGCACCGAACCTGAGCGCACTGAACGTAGTAACTTAATGAAACTTTTCTTTTCTCATATTTCCCTTTATTTTAAAAGTTATAGGGCAAACTAGAATTACAAAAACAAGCAAAAAATAACCTGCTTCATGACGTCGTAGGTCCTGGTTTGAGTGGCCGTGAACTAGAAAAGGGGTACAGTAAAACCCGTTTATAACGAACAACGGGAAACGCTACGATCAGTTCGATATAGCAAGTAGTTCGATATGGCAAAAACCATTTGAAGTCCGAAAATGTAGCTCCAACCAATATTCGAAAGGCAACCCGACATTTTCGGACTTTAACTTTCACCTAACCAGGCAGATTTCTGCCGAAGATGTTTACTTTCCAAAACCATTTACAACGAACTTCCACGATGCCTTCGTTGTTAGGCGAGAGCTTCTCTTTCTTTCTCATCTCTTCACCTCCGCCTTGAAACAATGCGCTGTAAATGTTGTTTTTGTTTTTTTGCATGCGTACAGATTTTTTTTTTTAGTTTATCTCCTTTTGTGAATCGCTTCTTTTCGTGAGCAAACGCTTTGGGATGAAACGTTTTTTCTTTTACTGTGCGTGCGTGCAGAGTGTATTTTTTAAGCTTTCTCCCCTTCTGAATTGCTTCTCTTCGCTCAATTGTTTTTCGCAACTTGAGCTCTTAGAATTACTTTTTTCCTACTTCTTTTTTTGGGGAAGGGACAGGATAAAGAGGATTGTTTGCGCGTTTATGGAAGCCTCCCCGAGGGGAAAAAGTTCGATATAGCCAATAGGTTGTTCGTTATAAAAAGTACTTTTTACGTGCATTTTTATTTAAATTTTCCGTGAGTTCGATATCGACAATAATTCGCTGTACGTGGGTTCGTTCTAAACGGGTTTCACTGTAGTGAGCCATTCGAGTGCTCCACGGCTGCCGCACTCCGTGTCGGCGGCTCGAGAGGCGCCACTAAAGCACGTGTTGGATAGGCTGTATGCAGCGGGCGGCCAGGGCGGCTCGCATGGCATTGCTGCGCGATTAAAGACTATTTCGGCATAACACTTAATTGGCTACACAAACAACAGCAAACACGGGGTAAAGATCAGTTCATAACGGGAGCCACTTCGCGCTGCCATACCGCCAAAGGGCCAAATCGCCAGTAGGGCCCGCGCCGAAGGCCTTCGGAGCGCTCGGAACCGGTCGGATCTCCGAGCCGGTATACGACCGCAGCGCCGCGCGCGTACATCCGGGACCTTTCCGTGTCGGCGCCTGATCCACTACACCTTTCTAGTATGCGCCGCCTTTTCCACCGCTTGGTGGCGGGTATGTCGACGGGTCATTTCTTGTTTCCGTACTTTATAAACTGCATTTGTTTCTTTTCTGATCTAAGGTACTGAACAAAAACTACTTTCATACATAATTGAAACGGTTCGCGAGACTTATATTTTTTATCTCGAACTAAAAAAAAAAACTTTTAGCGGCTCTGATTAGTAGTAAGCCCAGGACCAAAACGTCACATTTTGCGCGCTTTCGGTACCGCGGGTCGCCCTCGTAGGTGGAGGGGTTTCCGCGTCGTCCGGTTAAAATATGACGCACTGATATTTAGTTACTCTCTCTCGTGCCCGCTGGCTTGCCGAACCCCAAGAGACGTGGAAACCGCAAAAGGGTAGACGCTTAAGTATGATTGCAGGGCCCCTTTAAGTGTGGTGGCGCCCCTCAAGGATCCCAGGGGTGCTGCTTTTCCCAGAACTCTCCTTCATTTTTTTCTTTATGCAATCCATCCTTGTTACGACATAGCTTCGCTTCCCCAGTCCCTCAACGCAATCTCATACTCCCACACAGAAAAAAAAAAAAAGCAGCCAGTAATTTTTGTTGTTGTATTTTGTTTTTTTCTTTTTAATATCCAAAGCAATAATAAGAGTAGTTCGCCTTACGGCACCTGTGTGGCACCATCTTCAAGATGCTTCTTTCCTCATTTGCCGCAACCTGGCTGTGTATTGTTCTCGTGCTGGGAGCGCAGGCTTTCCCTTTATATGGGGTGAAAAGTACCACTGTTTGTTGTTGTGCAAATGCACGAGGTGCATCGATGACCACAGCGCCTTTATAGCTCTGTGGAGTACTGCATTACCATAATGTTCTGAAGTGCTGCACAGGGCATGTGCCTCACACCCGGGCACTACCTTCAACTCATCACGTTGTACAAATAATCACTCAATAATCACTAGGTGTGCTGTTCGAGACTCGTAATGCTTGAAACAAAATGCCTATTGTCTGTCTTTTCCAGTCCCCGGTGGTTTTGAAAATAAGTAGGCAAAGATTAAGACTTTCATCAACCTCATTGGCCCTTATGCCTGAAGCGTTACTACATGCCACCTTTCTTCTTCTAATTTTTTTTTACAATCTCCTAAACTTGTCTTTACTTACTTTCTTTTGATAACGTATCCATTCTCTTTTGACTGGTGTCTTATGAGTAAAGGCCCGTTCACACTCTTGCAACCGAGTACGACCAAGAGAGACGAGACTTTAAAACCTCTTAAAATTTCTTACGACGAGAAAACACACTGGCACACTGGCGCCATCTATGCGGTGATTCTGGAACTGCATTTCACAAGAGAGGAGAGGTCGCAAGAGTGTGAACGAGCCTTCAGTTTAAATTTAGTTTATATTTTTCCGACTTGAAATTTGATGAGTGAGCTAGCAAGAGTGAACTTGAATTTGATGAGTGAGCTAGCAAGAGTGAACTTGAGTGAAATAGAAGCTCGCTGCATTCCCTTCCCATTCTTTCAGAGGTCACAAACGGAGGCAGTGACATTTCTCGGTAATCAAGACAACAGCCGTTCCCTCTATGCCATACCGGGTGAGTGACTTTCTGAAATAGGAAGGTATACTTGTATTTGTATCAGACACTTTGCATCTCCTCCAGGAACCAGTTGTTTTTGCCACATTTCTCTTTCTCTACTTGGGGCTTTATTAACCTTATGGTTGCCTTAGCACTACTAAATTCCTTTACGTATGCATAGCAATCATGTCACATCAAGGAAAGAAGAAACAACTGTTTAGCGGCACAGAGTTATACCATGACAACTGACTAATAAATCAATAAAGCAGGTGGCAAACTGTGATACAGTACCCATTCTTGATTTATATGTGTTTCAAGTAAGATTATTTTAATGACAGAGTGGTTTTTCTTGGGTTGTAGGATTGTGCATCATTGGGAGTTGAGAATTTTTTTGGGTGCAGTTAGATATATACTGCTTTAATGCAGTGGCATTATTAAGCTACTGCTCAAGGATTTTATCTATATATATTCTGGACTTTAATGCGCAGTAGACCATTTCAGCTCACTGTGCTTGCACCCGGTTGCCCCGCACGGATTCGCAGAGGCAGTACGCACTCCCTCACATTTGCACCCTCCTCGAAGGACCTGACGACCTTGACGTTGTCCTAGAGGTCATCCTTGAGATCACCCTAGAAATTGTCCTAGACTTTGTCCTAGAGGTCGCCCTGAAGGTCATCTTAAAGGTCGATCTAGATGTCGTCCTAGACGACGTCAAGTACGGCAATGAGGATGAGGTCCTAGAGGGCAACCTTTAAGAACGAGGTCTAGGACGACCTCAAGGACGACTTCTAGGGTGATCTCAAGGGTGGCAAAGATTCAGACGTCGTCCTAGAGGGTGACACTAAATTTAGCAAGAAGTTTCCCTGCTAAATTTAGTGGAAAAATTGACGTCACAACCTATGCGCCAGTTCAGTTTCCCCGCTAAATTTGGCGGTGTTCAATGTTAAATGCTATCACATTAACAGATAATCACCCCTGTGGTTTCTACAAATTTGCCTCGACCATCAATTTGTTGCCCTGTAATTTTTGTTAGGAATGATAATTTTAGTGTCCTCCTCTACTCGGCAATCTGCACTTATGCAAGTTTTCTCTCCATAGCTGCTTCTAGGACATCACTAAAGTTACTTACTGTAGAATACCGTGCATCCGCCCATTCCGCACTGAGTGCCCACCCCCAAAATTTGAAACATCTGAAAAGATATGCACAGTAGATATATATGTAAAATTGATGACCTCACATTCGCCCATCCCCCATCCTTTCGCAATTATCTTCAAATTTTGAGTGGGTGCCTGCTCGGTATTTTTACGGTACATGTTTTATACGTTTGTGAGTTCTTTTGTATTAAAATTGTTTCATAGTTTATTGGAGTGTTTTCAGGTCAATTATGTGAACCATAAAATACAAGTTTTTAAATGAATATTTACATCGTTTCTATTCTGAGCTTATGGCAATTTGAGGACAGCATTCTCCTAACTACAACTTTAAGTCTAGGGTTCCAGCAGAGAAGTCTGAAAAGTCCAGTATTTTCAAATGATCGTCACTAAAGCCAATTTTTACTTTACTACTATTTTGCTTAGTATAGCATTATTTCATCTTTGCACAGCATGAAGGACTGGAAATCTATTTCTAGACACAGCTGAAATAGAGTGTTGCTACCTTGCGATTAATGTTATTCGAATCCAGCGTTTCCTTAGCCATGTGCCCTAAGTGGAAGCGTTCACCCACATGCATTCCCCCCGATCCCCCGTCAGGGCTGGACTATGTGGGCCACGAAGACGTGCTGCCCTACACAGCCACGGAGAAGCAGCCCCTCCACCACGAGCTGTTCGACAAGTTCCTCGTCTGCGAGCCGGACAAAGGTCAGGGGCCGGACGAGCGATCGGCTCTCGGACACTCCTGTGGTACCCTACGGGGGCAATTTTGAAGGGTTCATAGGGAGTATGGGCTGTACCAACACCCTTAATGGCCTCTTGTCATGTGATTCCAACAACCGAGCATTTGTTACGGTGCACAGGGCGCATCTACGACTGGTGAGGTTATTGCGTATTTGTTTTGTACCTTCAAGTTTTGGCTGGTGATATTGTAGCTGCGTAATACCACCGTTTGCCGCGATCTCGGTGGCGGCACAATGGTAGACACGGCGGACGCCTGTCCTGCCTTGCCTCGCTCTGCAGCGTGTCAGTTGACAAAAGGTCCATACATACATCTGCGTTTGAGTGCAGTGCGTTCCGTAGCGGCATGCAGACGCGTTGCGTTGCGAAGAGCGCTTACGCCAGGCTTGTACACATGGTTGCGCTGACACGCAGTCAATCGCAGTCAGAGAACTAATAAGGACGCTCTATCGTTGCTAGCGGTTCACCAATACAGTAATACCTCGTTAACTCGAACACGGCTATCTCGAAATAGTGGTTAAGTCGTAAAATTTCCTTGTCATGGAATGAGCTCCCATAGGCACAATGTATTTTGTCCTTGCTTATCTCGAAAGGTTTTCATGACGGACTTCGGATATCTCGAAATCTCGTCAGCGAAAATCGCAAAAAAAAAACCCACAATAAACAACAAAAACTGCCGCAAAAAACAAACAAAAAACGTGCATGCGCAAAAAAAATGCGGAAGCGCAAGGAAACAAAAAAATGACCGCGGGTGCGATGTACGGAGACGCAGAAAAATGTGCAACTCAAAAACGTCTTTTTTTTCTTTTTTTACGATTTTCATTTGGACAAACTAATCGTTCACAAGCCGGGATGCCTGCAGTTCCGTGCCGCCTTTCCCTCGAGCGTTTTGTTCCGCTCTGTCTTTCGTTTTCTCTTTGCTCCTGGGTTCTTCCGTTTCCCTTCCAGGTCCGGTCGTCGTGAGTCTCGTGTTTCCCAGAGGTGTCTCGTTCGTTTCAAGGGTTTCAAGTGTTCTGCTCTTTGCTGCTTGTCCGCCATTTTTTGTGTATTTCAAAAAGTCTTGCGGCGCCACACGAGTAAGGGTGAAGTGTTCGATTCGGTCATCGGTTGTGAATTCTCTGATGTTGTTGGCGCGTGACTCGATTGACCGTGAAGATGGAAGAGCCCAAACAGTGCAAATCACTGACGCTTGAGAGGAAAGTTGCTCTCATCAGAAAAGTTGATGATGCCGCGATTGTTAGAAGTTTTATTTAGAACATCGCGCGATCAGAGGTAAAAAATTCCGGTACTTTGCTTATCTCGAAATTTCGCTTATCTCGAATTTTTTCACAGTTTTTGTGACTTCGAGTTAACGAGGTATTACTGTAGTAAGCGAAATCCACGGCAACATGGCGGCGCTCAGCGACAGCGCCGAAGTGTTCCATCTTGGGACAATCCCGCTGGCTTCACCAACATTTTTTCGAACTTGAACATAGCAGCCTTTGAAAAATTAGTCCCCACCGCACCCCAAAACGAAAAGAAAGCACCGCGAGCGGAGAACCAGATACGTCTCGCCAAGTTGGCCCTAGTGGCGCGTGCGAACACGTCACCCTTTTCTCCTCCCTCAACTTCTGATTGGTCGAACGCACCGCGATGCTTCAAAAATGTCGAGCGAGTCTCTACTCGCTTGCATTCCGCTTCTGAGCATTGCAGGAAGGCGCGCGTCGTACCTCAAGCGACCACGCCTGGCCGCAAGGACTCCGCAACTTACTCAAACGCGTTCAAATACGAATGTGCGTATGGACCTAAAACTTGAGCGCTCGCAGGTCGGGACGCTACGACCACGGTGATACTTGCTTGCACTCCTATCATGATGCAGCGGCTTGTGGGACCCTTTTTGTTGCCACTTTGGGGACACTTCTATGCGTGAACCGCATAGGACGCCGAGCTTTTTGTTAGAGATGCGTCCCAGACACCATAATTTTGTCTGCAGCGAAGCGCTTCTTTTGTGTCGTGTCTGAACGAACCAGGGGGACAAAGACGGGAAAAGAATGAGGAAAATCGTTGCTCGAATTCGTCAGCATTATTACAGCGAAATTACGCTGTAATAATAAGCGAAATTACGCATTATTACGCTAGGGTCTGGGCAAAAATGCGTCCTCACATGTCGACCGAAAACTCCCCATTGGTTG
This sequence comes from Ixodes ricinus, assembly GCA_037355805.1. NCBI lineage: Eukaryota > Metazoa > Arthropoda > Arachnida > Ixodida > Ixodidae > Ixodes > Ixodes ricinus. The sequence continues at coordinate 24,219 of JAZHYW010050705.1, read as the reverse complement.
TGGCAAGTATGAATAAATAAAAACAAAAAGAGGGGCAACCAGCGGGAGTCAGCCTTCCTTGGCATTATTAGATAGTGATGTCCTGATCCCTTTTTATCGTCTTTGGGCATCGTCTTCGAGGTCGTCCTAGAAGTTGTCCTTGAGGTCGTCCGAAAAGCCGTCCTCGAGGTCGTCCTCTAGGCGGCGTCCTTGAGGTCGTCCTAGATGTTGTCCTCGAGGCTGTCCGCGAGGTTGTTTTAGAAGTCATCCGAGAGGTCGTCTTCTAGGCGTCGTTTTAGAAGTTGTCATTAAGGTCGTCCTAGAAGTTGTCCTTGAGGTCGTCCTAGGCGTCATCCTAGAAGTTGTCCTTGAGGTCATCTTAGATGTTGTCCTTGAGGTCGTCCTCTAGGCGTCGTCCTTGAGGTCATGCTAGATGTCCTTGAGGCTGTCCGCGAGGTTGTTTTAGAAGTCATCCGAGAGGTCGTCCTCTAGGCGTCGTTTTAGAAGTTGTCATTAAGGTCGTCCTAGAAGTCGTTTTTGAGGTCGTCCTAGGCGTCATCCTAGAAGTTGTCCTTGAGGTCATCATAGATGTTGTCCTTGAGGTCGTCCTCTAGGCGTCGTCCTTGAGGTCATGCTAGATGTCCTCGAGGCTGTCCGCGAGGTTGTTTTAGAAGTCATCCGAGAGGTCATCCTCTAGGCGTCGTTTTAGGAGTTGTCATTGAGGTCGTCCTAGAAGTCGTCCTTGAGGTCGTCCTAGGCATCATCCTAGAAGTTGTCCTTGAGGTCATCTTAGATGTTGTCCTTGAGGTCGTCCTCTAGGCGTCGTCCTTGAGGTCATGCTAGATGTCCTTGAGGCTGTCCGCGAGGTTGTTTTAGAAGTCATCCGAGAGGTCGTCCTCTAGGCGTCGTTTTAGAAGTTGTCCTTGAGGTCATCCTAGAAGTCGTCCTTGAGGTCGTCCTAGGCGTCGTCCTTGAGGTCGTCCTAGAAGTCGTCCTTGAAGTAATCCTAGACGTCATCCTTGAGGTCATCCTCTAGGCGTCGTCCTTGAGGTCGTCCTAGATGTTGTCCTCGAGGCTGTCCGCGAGGTTGTTTAAGGAGTCATCCGAGAGGTTGTCCTCTAGGCGTCGTTTTAGAAGTTGTCCTTGAGGTCATCCTAGAAGTCGTACTTGAGGTTGTCCTTGAGGTCGTCCTAGAAGTTGTCCATGAAGTCATCCTAGACGTCGTCCTTGAGGTCATCCTAGACGTCGTCCTTGAGGTCGTCCTAGACGTCGTCCTCGAGGTCATCCTAGAAGTCGTTCTTGAGGTCGTCCTCTAGGCATCGTCCGAGACGTCATAAAGATAACAGCTTCGCTGGTCTTCCATCTTCACGTGAAGTGGAAGGGCTCTACAATTTCTTATTTTATACAACATGCAATGCCAGTATTTTTGTACAAATTAAACCTAGATAAAACTAGATAAGGCCTTGAAAGTGGTCATTTCCCGCTCCTTCGTGCATATCAAAGCGTCGCCAGTGACTTTTCTTTCTAGACTATTATATTAACTCTATGGAACAAACAAAAGAGCTCCATCTGCTTCATTCACGGGGGCGTCTGGCTCGGAAATAATCTACGCAGACCCACCGTTCTCTGCCAAGGACACTCTGCGCGCGTGGCAGGACAAGAACCACCCGTGGCTGGAGCTGTCGGACGTGCACCGGGAGACCACGGAGGGCGTTCGGGTGACCGTGATCCCCTTCTACATGGGCTGCCGGGTGGCACAGAGCAGCACCGTATACTGGGTGAGCCCAACCGCAGTCGTGGTGCTTTCGCGGACCGTCCAGAAAACTCCGAAGGTCGTCTTCGTCCAGCCGTAGTCTCCTTTGACGGAGGGAGCTTCAAACTGCCGCCTAATACGTGAATAATGGGCTTTTTTGTGTCTTCCTTTAGAAGCACCTATTGTGTATCTTTTCTGTGAACTCGTAACAATCTGCCGAAGTGAGGAAAGCTGGCGGTGATGGCAGCATGTCACTGGCTGAAAAGTGATTGGGCCTCGAGGGAAAACAATGCGAATTAACAATGCGAATTAAAGTATGGTGTTCCCTCGGCATCACTTTTGCCACTTTTAGTGCCGTTCTTGCAACTATGAAAAACAACTATGTTTTGACTCTCCAATCACCGTTGCACCTGGGCAAGATATCTCAGCTTGTCCCGCTATTGGTTACTCTTTGAGTGACTAGCAATAGGCAGGCAAATCTTAGAGCAAGCAAGTGGCAGTGTTAAGTTTGGGAGCACTGTACCTCGTTTTTATGGAGGAGGCGATAGTACCACCCGTCTTCGGTTGCTTCGGTTTAGCCGACTGTGTTGCGACGAGAGATCAAACCGGCACGCTGGCACCATCTATGAGGTAATCCTGGAAGCGCATGTTATAAGAGCAAAGGTTTTGCGGTATTCACAAGATGACATGTACATACTGCTGTGCAATCCACTTATAACGATACCTCATATAACGACGTACTGCTCACAACAGTCAGTTTCTAGTCTACCGTAAAATTCCGAGCAAGCGCCCCCCCCCCGCACGCAAGTCAAAATCAAAATTACCTGCAAAGTGTAGGGGGGGGGGGGGGGGCGCTATCCCGGAACGGCACCAAAATTCAAGATGGCGACAACAAAACTTTTCCGCCAGAAAAAGAAAAAAAAAAGACGCAGTACACACAGATTTAATATTTTATTTATCTCTGAGAACATAGACTTTATTAGGCCAAAGATTTGTCACTGCTATGTTAATCACTTTCAAAACCACCAAAAGACTCCTCAGAGTCGGCTGCAAGAAAAAGTTCGCAGCATTCCGTGATGTTTCCCAACTGCATGCCGTTGGCTATTTTGACGGCCTCTTCAGAAAGAAGACGGTTGCTAATGGCTCATTCTGCACTTCTTTCGCGCTCCAGGTATTAAAAGAGCGCGTCGTCCACGTATTCACTGAACACCGGCGCGCCGTTACTTAGCTTTCGTCGAACTTTGGCTTTCCCGTAGTTTGACTGTAGCAAATTGTCAAAATTCTTGTCCCATTCCCGTATCCGGTCGAGCTTGATGTGTCGAGACGTCTGGTGTACGTCTTTCCCGTTTTCACAATGCCATTGGACGACCTCGATTTTCTTTGCCACTGTGTAAGAATGCATAGCCGACCTGACACCCCCAAAACAAAGCGACAATGGCGCGTAGTGACCGGGCTGATCGGGCTGCAAAGTAGGATTGGATTGGATTGAATTCTTGGACTGAACTTCGCAGGCCAGTGTTGCCTGGGCGCGGTCAGCGCAGTGCGTGATACGGGTGCGGAGCGGGGAGGGGGCGCTTTCCCGGAACGGCGCGGAAATGTGAAATTAGCGGTGAAGTTGGGGGGGGGGGTCTTGCTCGGGTGGGGGTGCTTGCTCGGAATTTTACAGTAGGTACAACGATAATCGGTCATAATGATTGAATTTTTGAGTTTTCTTATTATCGTTATTAGTGGATTGCACTGTATCTACAAGAAATGGTCATTTATGACATTGTCAAAAGTTTTTCGAGTCAAGAAAGAGTCACGCTAAAAGAAGTAGGAAATATACAAAAGAGTGTGTTGCACGGCATACATGTGTAAATTACTTTTCAAAATGTAACTTAATTACATTTACAATTACTTTGCTTCAAAAGTAGTTTAAATACAATTACTACTACGTGAAAGTAATTAATTACAATTACAGATTACAGTTAAACCTCGATTTAACGAAGTTGACTGGAGCCGCAAATTACTTCGTTACATCGCGGAATTCGTAAAATCGGGAAATGCATTTTTTGGCCATTAGATTCGATAATTACGACTTTAATGCAGCGGCATCCAAGCTGCTTCCGCGGCACCGTATTAAAGCTTTCAATTCTCAGAAAAACAACAAATTTAATGCTCAAGAAAGAAGCTGGTAATCTTCGACTGCGAGCGCTTCGTCAAAAGCGGAAGCACACACTTCTCGTAAGCGGTGAGCGCGTTGAAGGCAACTGCAGTTCCCTCGTGCGCACCCGCGAACCGCCTCAGGAGGTCAATGGCATCCATCAACTGGCTTGGCGTTGGCACGGGATCCTCGACTGCTTCGCCGTCAGCTGCTTCGGCGTCATCTTTCTGTCCAGTAACGAGCCGCAGTATCTCGCTGTCGTCCAGGACCTCCGTTGTCTGAATGTCGGCATCGGCGTCGTCTCTTAAATAATCTCCGAAGCTCGAGTCTTCCGACACGTGGCCCAGTTGGCGAAGCGCTTCCCAGGAACTGGGCGTGGCCTCTTGGTTCGGGAGTTCAAAGTTGGACGGATCCTCGGCGTCGGAGGGTTTGAAGCCGGCGTGCCTGAAGCAGTTCACTATTACCGACGTCCTTGTCGCCTTCCATGACGCCGCTACCAGAGCGATAGCCGTGTAGATGTCGATCTTCGTGGCTCGATCGTGCTCCAGGTTCAGCAGCAGCTTGTCGATAACCCGACACTTGTACGCAGACTTCACGCTGTTTATAATGCCTTGGTCGAGTGGCTGAATGACTGAAGTGGCGTTCGGAGGGAAGTAGCGGAGCTGCACGTTCGTCAACTCGAGCTGCGGGACGTAGTGCGCAGTGCAATTGTCTAGCAAAAGGCACACTTTCCTTTTTTGGCTGCACATGTCGACATCGAATTCCTTCAGCCACTTGCCGAAAATCACGCGCGTCATCCAGGCTTTGCCGTTTGCCTCGTACTGCATGTCAAGCTCTCTGCATCCTTTGAAGCAGCGCGGGTTCGCACTCTTTCCGATGATCAGTACTTTTCGCTTGTCGGTCCCATCCATATTGACGCACAGCAGCATCGTCACCCTTTGCTTGCTTTGCTTGCCGCCGTGACAGGACGCACCTTTCTGGGCAAGCGTTCTTTTCGGTAGCATTTGATAGAAGAGACCGCTTTCGTCGGCGTTGTATATGTCCCTGGGGGCATAGCTTGTTAGGATGTCCGGAACATTCTCAGACAGCCAGTCGTTGGCATCAAGCCTGTTGACGCTATTTTCCTCGCCGCATATCACCTTGCCTACAACCGCGTAACGCTCTTTAAAACGCGTCAGCCAGCCAGAACTTGCTTTGAAGTCATCAAAGCCCAGCAGACATGCAAAAGAGAGCGCTTTCCGTTGTAGCACTTCCCCGGATATCGGAACGTTCTTGGCACGCATGTCCATAAACCACGTGTAAAGCGCTTCTTCCAACTTTTCGTACGGCGTAGTCTTCAGGTTTTCTTTTTCGTCGCCTTCCCTGACGAAGCCGCTCGAAGGATAGCGTCCTTCCCCTTCAAGATCGTTGACAACGTGCTCGCTGGGATGCCGTGCTCTGTAGCAACGTCGCATTTCTTACGTCCACTGGCAACAGCGTTAATTATCTTGGCTTTTTCTTCAAGAGAGAGGACTTTCCTTTTCTTCTTTGGCGCCTCCATTTGGCGGCGACGTGGACGTGTTAGAGGAATCCAAAGACGTGCCAACAGGGAGGACCCAGGAACAAAGAAACACGGATCTCGGCTCCGCAAACAGCCAAAACGACGGCGAACGTCGGCGGCGCCATCTATTGCACGCGACGTGAAATACCGCCGCCAGCGCCATCTGGTATAGTTTACTCAAAGCTCGTGATGCACAGTTCGTTTTTGCGTAGAGTTCCGTAAAATACAGACTTCGGGTGCCTCAATGTTACTGATGCACCATAATGACAATCTTCTGAGTCTTTCTTTTCGAAATATCCGTGAAACGACCTCGTTTTACTTGCATTTATTTTCAAAAAGCTTCGTTAAATCGGAACATTATTTCGTTATTTCGAGTTCAGAAAAGCATTGAGCCCTATGGGCACCTTACAGAGAATCCAAATTTCTTCGTTAGATCGCGGAATTCGTAAGATCGGGTTTCTTATAAAAAATAATGCAATTACTTTACTATTACTTATTTCTGAGAGCGACCCGACCTGGGCCATATAACTTTAAACCGGTTGTATAGAACGCAACGTATTTGTTCATTTCTTGCCCCAATGTCTGAGGAGGCTTAAAGGGACACTGACACCCCCCAAAAATGTTTTTTTCCTTTTTTGTCAGGCGGTTTATGATGGTGTTGGAATACTACACAATTTATATTTTGCTACGGAGTCGCATATTTTTTTAATAAAGCCAAAAAGCGCAACTGCTCGAAACCGAAACCTTGCACCGCACGCAGAAGTGGAGAGGATAGTGAGAGTGGCGGAAGTCACGTGGCTACACCCGACCGTGCAGATTTTTTTTTTTCCTCCTCAGGTAGCAGACGAAATGCGTTTGTTCGCCGCGCGATGGAGCTATGTTTGTTCCGCTCACTGTTCTGTACTTGAAGATGAGTTGTTTTTTACATTTAAGTGTTGGCAATTAGTAGTGAGTTCCCGAGTGCCGTGGTAAATTCCCGTGATCGGCTCCGAAAAGAATACTCCCAAGATGTTGCTTGAAGAGTTGCCTCACATGTCCTGCATCTGAAAGTGGCATTGTGCGGCAGAGTGCACTAGAGTGCCTCAATGTTGTTGGCGCAGCGGCCAACAACATTGAGGCACTCCAGAAGTGCACAAGTTTCCGAAAGATCAACGGGTCGGGATCAGTGGCTGGCTGCAATTCCTGTAGAACAGTTACGCGAAGCTCGGAAAGCGGACGCTACCCGATTCATATGCTCCTCGCATTTTGTGGAAAGTGACTACATTGAGTTTGCAGGTGTCAAAAAGGGAATCCCATACCATTTAGTTCCACGACGTATCGTCCACAACAATTGTTGTTGTTGTATTTTTCAATGAAAATTGTTAAAAAAAGAAATAAAAACATCGCAAAATGCTTGAAAAAAGAATAAAAAGGTACACCCACACCAGGGATTGAACCCGTGCCCTCTGCGTGTGAAGCGGACGTCTTTCCACTGAGCTACTGAAGGAACTCTATCATGCGGCGTTATGCAGCGGGTAGACTGTATGTTGGAAGCTTGCTGCCGATTTCCCTTCCATACATGCACTCCCGGCTCGAAGTCGGGCAGCTACCACGCATAGGCCACATTCGCACCTCGTAAAGAAAACCGTACGCGTGTGTATTCAACTCGAAGTACGCACTTAGTGCTTGACGTTTGAACGAGCGATGTCTTCACTCACGAAAAGGGACGACTGCTCGGCGACGTCTTCGTGCAATCGGCTTGCTGGTTGGGCGTGTCGTACGGGATGAATATCAGTTCTTTTGATCGGTCAAAAATTTCTCTTTTCGAAGGAAGACAGAATTCGCCGATACCGTGAACGACAGTTCTGAAGTAGAGGTCCAAAGCCCGTCGTCAGCTGCCATCCGCTAGTCCCACGATACGCGAAACGACGCCATGTTGAGTATTATATGCAGTGAACGCACAGAATGCTTCCGGTTGTCTGTGCTACCTTTTTTTCAATCAACATATTTGCAGCTTTTTGGAAGCCACAAAAATGAGTTTCATACTTTTTTCTATTTTTAACATTGACTGTGTGCCTTCAATGACCCACGACTTTGATTAAATTTGGTGGTCGCATCGATACCTTAGAAACGGCCCGTGACCTCGGAAAAGAGAGGGAGCGCGACTCAAACCGGCCAGTTCTCGATCGGCGGTTTTCGGGCGGAAAGAAACCGAATTTCGAGCCGCAAATTCTGTTCTGGGTAGTTGGGCTCTCATATGTCACGTACAACTAAAAACCTCGGCGAGCATAAATACCCTGTCAGTGTCCCTTTAAGCATCGCTGCATAAATGCCGCGTGTTGAACTTTCCTTTTATGTTTTTTGTTAAATTAATGATGGAACTTGACTTTCTGAGGATATGAAGTACTACATTCTTATATTTTTTATAAATATTATTAAATTAGTTCATATGCTGGGAAGACGCCACATCGCTAAAGACAAAATTGGGTTGACAGAGTTTTGTTAGCCCGGGAAATAAAAATGCGACAATTAGTCATACATAATTATTTTAAAAAGTGTTAATATAAAACACAAAATCCACACATGCTAATACGAACGCATTCACATTAAAACATCATGGTATGGTAAATTATTTACATTGAGTTGAAATTATAATGGCTCAGAAATATATAAGAACCGAATCGGCTCCCGAACCATTGGTAACAATATTCACAGGTATGAGGTCAGTCTCCAAGATGCTTATGTAAAAATATACGAAGTAAAAACCAACAGGAAATAAACTTGAAAATACTACATATACAAGTACGCTACAGTACTAAAAAAAAGTCCAAAACTGGCAAAAAAAAAACTTTATAGACAAATAAAAGTACCTAGCTCAACTGAAAGCTGAAGCTCTATTTTTTTGTACTTTTAGTATTTTAGCATGTTTATGCTATTGTTTTCTGCTCGCACAGCAGACGCCGCAACACGGCTTTGTTGAGGTAGGCTCCAAAAAGGATTGTTTCTCAACCCGCAGTGTAAGCAAGAAAACAACAAACAAAATGACACTATTTTTGTTGTACGTGTGTGGGAGTGCGTGTCTTCGTGCGAGTGTTTCACCGAGAGCTAGGCCGCTTGTGCGAGCGCTGAGGCTTTCAGAGAGGTTTCGTTGGCGCCGAAAAGTTTTGCAAAAGTAATTGTAATTGTGCCTGAAATTTTGCAATTACTGATGCTAGAAAGTAATTAAATTACGATTACAATTCCTTCTGGTCGAAAGTAATTAATTACAATTACAAATCACTGAGGAACGTAATTACATTACTGTAATTGAATTACTATCCAAGTATGTTGCACAGCTACCGGGATAAACGATGCCAGTGCATTTGCTCGTCACGAGGGATCTTCAAGAAGTTTTAAAGCACACGGTTGTAAGCTGCCGCCAGTATGTGAACCCGCCTCATGTCTCTGCGTCTGTCGCCAGCTGTGGCTGTTGGAAAGGGCGTGCAAAGTGCTTTGAAACGGGCACTGGACGGTTGGGTGAATGAACGGGTGCACGATTTGGTTTCAGTGGCGCTACTCGCATTCGGCTGGAGAACCTGGGCGAGCTGGCGGTGCAACTCCGGGAGCGCCACTGGCGCATTTTCAGCCTCTCGGGCACCCTGGAGACGGTCCGGGGACGTGGCGTCGTGGGACAGGTGACGGCGTCGTCCTCGCACTGATGGGAAAACGGCGCTAGAAGGGACGGGCAATCATGCGCTGCATTCCTTATTCTCGTCCCGTCCCTTAAAGGGCTGTCTTTCATTGTAGATAGGCGATCACACTGGCCCAACCGACTACCTAGTTCGCCTTGTCCCCTGCTTTCTTAAAAGAGCTGTGCAACAATTTCAGTGTTTCGCTTAAATAATTTGGGAGTTGGTGTCTCGACCTTCTTGAAGTAAAGAAGAAAAAACACTTTTGCCTGCATATCCTAGTTTTTATTTTACAAATTGACAAAGATTGAGGTTTTCGGCATTTCTCAACTCCTTCACCATCTTCCGAGTCACGTGCGCTGTGACGTCAATGGGGACGCATGGAGTTCCGGTGAAGCTCTCTCTCTCTAGAGCCATCAGTGAGCAGCGAGAACTCACCCGCTCGTGACCACGTGCTGCGCAATCAACAAGGCGAGAGGGGGAAAAGTTTCGTCCTGGTCCGGCCATCCACGTCCGGCTCTGCCCCGTCCCCCTCCGGCTTCTGTTGGCTGTTTGCAGTAGCAGTTTCATTGACCTAGGATAGATGGCGCCACTAAAACTCCCTGTAATCAAAGTTTTGTCGACGATACCAGGTTTTTGACGCATTTATCTTTATGTTGGAACGACAATATTTATAGAAAAATTACCTTTTATCGAGCAGGTATTTGCACAACTTCCTATCTTTTTGCAAGTCCCCCATTGACTTCATGCCGCGTGATTCTCATGGCCGCCGCTCGCGGCTGTAGGTCGGGAAATATTCCAACTTTTGCCTCGCGATTACGCGGCAGAATCACAACATTTTGGAAGGAAGGAGATGTGTTTTCTGTCTCTTGTGACAAGATGAACAATGTCAAAAGTAGAAGATGCAAATTCTTTCAACATTAAAATCGTTGCACAGCTCCTTTAAGCTTCCTACAGCCCACGCCAACTACTCTTTCTGAACGTCTTTAGAGCCTGACGTGCCCGTGCCTTCGCGCTTGCAGCACTCGAACGTCCTCTTCATTCGTGGCGCTTAGTGCCGGTATAGGTAGTTGTCGAATCTCTGGGACCCGTGGTGTACTGGGGCCTCTTAAATGTCGAGTGTTTGTGCTTGATCAAATATACGCGTGTCATGGTACTCGTGTTTAGAGCTTGTAGTCCTTCTCTAGGGTTCGGAGTTTTCGGTTTAAACCGATAAAAACCGATAAAAGTACGCCGAATCCATTTTCGGAAATTCGGTTTTAACCGAAAAAGGTCAGTTTGTAGGTTCGGCGTTTTCGGTTTAAACCGATAAAAACCGATAAAAGTACGTCGAATTCATTTTCTAAAATTCGGTGTTAACCGAAAAAGGCCACTTTGACCTTCCAGTCGTACCGCAGAGCCGTGGCGAAAAAGTGGAACGACAGTGTCTATCGAAACGTGTCCGAATGTATGGGATACACGGATGCCATCACGACGTTATGGTTTAATGTGCGCATCATCGATCGGAACGTGAAGTCCGAAATGCCCCATGACTTCGCCATGTACGAGCCTGTTTTCAAACTCGTTGTAAGGGAGACTGACTTGATGCAAGCTCTGCAGCCAGAGTTTAGTGAGTACACGAAATATGTTGTGCTTCAAAACGTCGCACCGTGTCTCTTTTGGCGGTCAGATTTGGTTGATTGGCCGATTTTGGCTCAGGCAGCGCTTCACCTCCTCAGCCTGCCAGTGTCCAGTGTTATTCTCGAAGCTCAGGGTCATATTAACAGGAAAGAAAGAGTGCGGATCAACGAGAACCTGGGAAAGTACATGTGTGTTTACTATAATAAGATCACGTAATCCTGATGTACAGAAGGTGAAGTTCCATGTTTTTTGGGCATAGGCTTCATATCTGACTTGTCTGTACTTCTGTTTTTTTTTCTTGTTTCTTTTACAGTTGCACACATTTGCCAAAAGTGTCCATTTCTTTTTCAATGTATCTGTGCTGTTATTCTTTGAGTGATCACAAATATCACAGCTACAAGGATCATCTGATCCGGTGTCCGTTGGTGTTTATTTCATATTCACCGAAAAAAGACGGTAAACTTTTGTGGGCATAAATACACACCGAAAAAAAAACGAAAATTGAATTTTAAAATAAACACCGAAAAAAGTACGCCGAATTTCGAGAAAAAAATAAAAACCGAAAACGCGAAACCCTATCCTTAACATACTTAGTACCTTCACTCGGTTAGTCATAAAAATATTTGTACAAAAAGTTAAGGAATTTCGAGGGACAAAATATATTTTTCTGTTTGTACGAGCTTTACTAAGCGTGCAAGTTGCATTAATGAGGAGATTATGTCCCCACGCTCAATGCCTTAAGGCGATAAAAAAATTTCTGCTAAATTTGTGGGAAAAGTTTTCCGCTAAATTTGCCGGGGAAATTTTTTCTGCTAAATTTAGCGGCGAAAATAGTTTTGTTGAAGCACACGAAAAATGCACGGAACCCTAGCCATAAACAGCTTCCGTTCACATACGGTAGAAGGTCCCTAATATTGCAAAGATATAGATATACTGGTGAAGCAGAGTTAGATAGTACGCTTGCAGTATTGGTTCGGGCGTTTATGCTACTGTTGTGACATAAACTACAAGTTCTTTTCATAATTTTTTTTTAAAGTTAGTGTCTCTTTGAGTGTTTTATGCTCAATATTGCATATAGGTACGGTAGTATCTTTTTAAAGATATTATTTTGTGGTAGTTGTTCACTGCTGCCTCTTTGTCCGTGCAGGAGCCAATTCTTTCAAAATCCCAGCCGGCATTTCAATACAGCAGTCACGTGAGCCTACAAGCACCCAGTGGCCATATGTGGTATGCTTGAATTGAAGCATTTCAAATAATTTAGTCAAATATTGAATATGTAATGCAAGCTCCGTCCGTAGTACTATTCGAAGATGCTAGTTTTAATTAGGTTCAGGGTCTAGTTTCTTTCACTTAATGATAATCTCGAATAGTATTTACTGTCGCAACATTGCTTCACTATGATGTTAGCATTTTGTTTTGGTGGTTTCCCATATGAAAGTATTTCGGCGCAACCCAAGGAGAGGCTCTCAAAATGAGGGGTTAGAAGAAAAAGATGGGTTGTGCAAGCCAGTAAACTAAGAAAAGTTTGTCTTTTTAGATGGTCTCCTTGTCCTTTAAGAAAGTGCTGCATTCATTCATGTTAGAAGAAGCCTTTGGAAAGATCCCCATGCTCCTTCTGGTTTTGCTTGTGGGCTTCCCTTTGTATTTACAAAGTGTGAAGAAGTAGCGAGGGGAGGATGATTGCACTCGTAGATAGTAGGAACCATAGTGTAACGACTGTGAATTAAGAAAATGTTGTTAGTAACTCTGCTTTTTAATGCATTCGTTCACGTATAACTGTGACTATACCGACATACCTAGTGCACATCTTCTCATGGTTTAACGTTTTCTTGTCGTGCAAATTAGAGGTGCAAGCTGGGGCGGGAACCAGGTAGGTTGTATACGTTCCCCTCCAGAAGTAAATGAATACCACTACTCGTTAGTGTATCAGCGAGTAACAGAAAATACGTTACTAGTTCCTTCTCTTAAAAAGTAATTGGGTTATTACTTCGTCATCGGAAAATTATAAAAGCTCGATTGCGCTCACAAAGGCCAGGGGGCGCAGAATGTGTCCCGCACGAGCAACACTCCGTGTCCTTTTTGCTAGACTTAATTACCTAATTTTTTTTTCTTTTTGGTCGTTTTTTTATTTTTTTATTATTAAAGCATTTAATAATTTTATTTATTATTTTCAACCAAAACCCGCCACTCTCGCCGGCGGGTTTGTAGTAAAATCAAATCACTTACCCTTCCAGACCAGCTGCTCTAGTAGCTCAGTGGCTCTAGTATCCGACTGCCACCACACCGGCCCAGGTTCGAGCCCCACCGGGGCTCTAACTTTATATATAACCTTAACGTCTGCAACGCTACTCTTTCATGACGCTGTTAGAACACAACGCTTTCCTCGTAGAAGACAACTCGTAAAACCGATTTTGCGTTGAATTCTCTTTTTGCTTTGATTCAAGGTCAGCTCTGATTCTGGTAAGTTGGATAATTGGGGTATAAATCGCACTTGATGCTCGACCGCAGGGGCACGTTTCGCATGGAGCGGGAAGACGGCTTCACCTTCGACTGCCGTATCCCACCCTTCTCCCTGGAGAGCAAGCAAGAGCAGAGCCCACAGCCCTCCGTCTAGTCCCCGCCTAGGACGCACAGTGTTCTCCGACCGTGCAATGCACTCTGTACAGATGGACCTTTTTTCTCTCACCCAACTTTTATAGGGGAGGACAACACCACTGTCTCTCCAGATTTAGATACCATGTACGCAGGACTTGCGACCGGTTCAGTTCGGGATGGTTGAGTCGCTTTGGAATTCAATACTCTGAAAAGAAAAGACAACAGATCTCGAACTGGTGTCGCCCGCGTAGGTCGTCGTTCGAAGCTGGTGTCCGAGGTTTTTGGCGAGTGTGCAGAGTGCTCAGTTTTACTAGCCGCATTTGACGCGGTGTTTCAATTTGTTTAGAAGTTGGATCTTGAGGGGGAAGTGTCGGTTCTCTGTGCGGAAAGAAGGAAACGAGTGCGGGTTTGGTGAACGTTCGAAAGGAGCCTATGACAATACTAGAATGGAATGCAGAGTCAATCTCAGTGTGCCATAGGAGCCAGTGATAAAGTAAGGCTGCCGGTCCTCATCAATTGGCCGCTACTCTTTACGCTTTAGAATATATCAATTTGGAATTAAGAGTTTATTTTTCTGCATGCACTTTCGTTGGTTGTTTTTAAAGGAGAATTTCTGGCACACATTCCCCATTTGACTGTCTTTTCCTAAAGGTGTGAAACTTGGAATTTGAACAATAAATTATATTTACCTGTATCAGGTCTCTGACCCCATCTTGGTCATACTTTTGTGTGGCTCAATAGATAATCCTTTGGTCACTGACGTCTCGTTAACTTTAAGCACTTAATGGCAAACTTTCCTTCGAAAATGTGTTCATCAAAGTATATGAACATCTTGATATGGTTTGATCCCAAAAATTGCAACATACCAGCCATTTCCTCTTGAATAATTTCAAACTATAGGCAGTATTTTTGAATACTGTGGAACATTTTCTGTAAAATGCAAGAGCTGCATTATAGAAAAGGTATAATTCCAAATTGACCCAAAAGGGAGTTCTAACGAATGGTATTTTAGTTCATTTAATGTTGCATCTCCAAAATTGGCTGGAATAAATCGGCAACCAGTCTGAATTGTTTTTATAAGGAAGCTACAACCTCTCAAGCACATATTAAAGATCTTCCTAATAGTAGGAATCATGTTTTAGGTGCATGCATTGAGCTGAAACACTTGTTAAAAAAAAAAAGAGTTGCCGTAGAGGTAAATTCTGGCGTATTTTTATCCCTTAAATTTGAATAGTATCGCTTGTTTTCCCCGAAGACGTAACTAAACGCGAGAAAACAAGAAAAACCTACAATCACTGATGACGTCGTACCGGGATCTATGGGTCGTTAAAGGCCGACGACCAGACCAGAGATTCTGCAAGGCAGAACATCCTCCTCACCATGGGGGAGGAGGGAACAGGCAACGGTGGTCAGGGTAGAAGGGGGAGAGGAGGAAGCAGGGGAAAAGTGGACAGTGCGACCCGGTCGTCGGTCTTTAAGCGCATGTCGCTCGTATGGGCCACGCGTGCAATCACAAGCTTCGCCAGTTATATTCCCCAGCACTGACACCAGGGCTTACAAACTCGTCAAACACAAAGTTGGGGCCAAAGTTGACGGGAGCGCATCGATTGGCCTATCACGACGACGACATTGCGCTTTTTTCGCCGATGTCCAATTGGCGCACTCCTCAAACTTTCGGCTCCAGCTTTGTGTTTGATGAGCTCAGGGCTCCAGTCGTGACGTTTCTTTCTGACCTTTCTGAAAATAGCAAGAGTGTGCGTGCATGTTTTAATAGGCGCTGAAGATGCGTGGAGCGGAGATTCCGAAAACTCCTAATATGATGTCGCACCCCAGGAAGGAGGGGCTTCTGCCGTACTTTGAAAATTAAATTCTGCAGCCTCTGTGCACTAAATTTAAAAACAGTCCCGATATTCGTGATCCTAGAGGCCGAATGAAGACGATTTAGGTGTTTTTCCTCAAATACAGAACTGCTTTAGTTTCCCTTTAACAGAACTTATGCAATTTTTCGACCTACCCGAAACTAAATATATTTTCTGGATCCCCGCCTTCTTATCCTTTCCGGCATGCTATTTGGTATGTGAAATAAGAATATATCGTGAATGCAAATGAAAATGATGCAGAAACTGACATTTCAATATACCCGGATTTTTCAGTGCCGTGATGTTGGTGGCAGGCAGGCTTGCCAGTCAAGCTGACGGTCTAAAAAATACACAATGCCAAGTAATTGTGTCATGCTGGAGCGAGTTTCCAAAGCATTCATTTGGCACCATGAAACTGCTTGGAATCAGTTGGGAACAAATGCTACAGTCCACAGAGTGAACCCCTGCCTGCCACCAGCATCACTTTTCGTTGTTTCCAGTAGAGACACTTTAAAAAAAACACGGTAAGGACCAAAACAATTGTAAATTCAAAACCCTTGGCGAAAAAGAAATTATTGACCTAATATTTGGGATGCTATTTGAGTGGTTTTTTTGTGTATTTAGCAAATTTTCAGGCAAACCGGGTGCCATGAGAAAAATGCCGGAGTACCCCCTTAAGTCTTACTAAATTGTAATAAATCCAGGGTATGAATACACAAATTGAAATTATTTATGGATATGAAAATAAAGAAAAAAACGGGTGCAGCACTGTAATATTGTAAACGAAGTAAAGCGTAGCTTTGCATGGAATCTGCTCAATGAATTGTATCGCATGAGAAATGGTGTTGATAACCACATGTTTTTGTGATGGAATGCATACTGTGATACCTGTTGCACAGTTACTATAAAAAGATTTAAAAAAATTCAGTTTCCAAATAAAAAAGTGATTTTTTTTACATTTATTAAGTCTTGCAAAATACAATCTTTCATAATAATAGAACATGAAATTGAAAAATCTAAGTTCATAGTAACCGGCTCCATAAAAGTTTCGTAACATATAAGCTGCAAAAATAATTATTTAGTAAAATTTAGGCCAAAAAGAGGAACGGAGAAAAAAACTAGTTCAAAGTGGTCGGAACCTCTACCTTTTCTTTAGCATCGGTGCATCAAAAATAATTCAAAAAATAACTATGCAGTGTAAGCAATTGGGACGTTCTGGGAATACTCTAGATTTTGGCAGATGTAAATATGGCATTTTTCCAAATCAACTTTTTTGCCGAATCTTTTTCCCTGGATAGTAGAAATTAATTAAAAGGAATTAATTGAAATGAAATTAATTAAAGGGCCCCTGAAAAGAAGAAAAAAATGTGTTTTTTTTTAAAGTCTGGGTATGACTGGTGTCAAAATAAATTAATTTTACGTGAAAAAAAAAAATTTTTGAGCAATATTGACGGCGATTTAGTCGGTAGTCACCTCCTTTCCCTTGTTTTCTCTTGGCATTTCGGGCGCGTGGAGGAGAGGTGGATCGGCTTCGCCTTCACGACCAAGATGGTCATTCTAAAATGACCTGCGACGTCATGGACTTCGCGCTCAGAATTTCAAATAAATCTCGGCGTCAATATTGCTCTAAAAAATATTTTTTTCCATAAAATTTATATTTTTGACACGTGTGTCCCAACCAGATTGTTTAAAAAAATATTTTCTTTTCAGGGGCCCTTAACAAGCTAAATTTTAAATGTCTAATACATGCGACTTACAGAGTATCGTAGCCTGCTCGTTTTGTCCGTGTTTGCAACTATGGGTTTGTGCTATTTTCAAGAAACAATGGAACTGATACCATATTCACTGACAGCTCTAATTTTAAAATACCCGAAGTGTGTGTGCGCTTCTGTACCTGGGACAGGCACAAATCCCCCTTGGGGCCCGGCCCCTCCCTCTCCCCTTGAAATCTTCTATTTTGCTGGGGCCTCTTCTAAGTCCTCTCCCCCCTCTGCCTCCTGAAGCATTTTGTCATAGGCCCCAGCCCCGCCCAGCCCAGCCCCCCACCCAACCCAAATCCCAATACGTACCTGACCTGGGAAGAGTCAGCTCCAACTCACAACTCCAGCTCCAGTTTGAAGTCACCTTCAATAGCAATCCTGTCAAAGTCAGCTAAACCGCCTTGGTAGCTCCGAAGGCGAAGCGAGAGCGCCTGCCTACTGCAATCCCCCATGTAGCGGATTCGAGAATCCCGGTGGCCGAAGTCGCCCGCAATCTGACTGAGGCTTATTGCGGGAGAAGGCGCATCGTGTAACCGAAGCTTTCAGGTTGCCACGTCAAAAGATCCCCAGGTGGTCCAAATCAATCCTCAGTCCTCCACTGGAGCTAGCGTGCCAGATGCCCGATGCGTAGGTTTGCCTACGTAACGCCCCTAAGACCGGACTCTGACTGTGAAAGTCGCTTCGTCGAAAGTCGCTGCCGTCAGACCAACCTCCAAATTAATCATAATTTTTAAGTTTCGTCAATCTGCCTGGAGGCCAGATCGAATACCAATATTCAAATCAATGTTCCAGAACCAGAGTTTGAAAAGGAAGTGTTTCCTTTTGTCACATCACATTTTTTTATCAACGACAATATTACCAGATTAGGGAACACTGTGCGGTGCGATTTCAACGGAATATTTGGTGTGCGAATATACCACATCAAGCTTAACCCAAATTACACTCTTGCAACAAACCATCAAATTATTTTCCAACTTTTTTACAGTAGCGACTGCAATAAATCTTGGGATGTTCATAGAACCCAGGTCTGAAGTGTTCTTATTTCAGTGCATAAACTTTTACAGAAAAGAATAATAAAAACTTTAGCTTTCTTTCAGGACAGCTTTCAGGACACTTTCAGGACAGCAGTCCTGAAAGTGCTCTTTTCATTTGGAGCTCGTCCTGTCCTTTTCTGTTCCCTCGACTTATGTGTTCATTTCTGCCCGTCTCGGGCGTATTCAACATGGTTAACAGTTGAACGCCTGGGCTGCCAATGCTTATAACACGTGCTGCACATGGGTACTGCTATAGTTCTGCAAACCCCATTGCAGCGATAATGGACAACGAAAGCAAACCCAAATATTTGCCAACAGGTTGACCAGGGGCAGTTCGAATGACCCGGTGCTTGCAGCCAAATAGTAAGGTGGATTCAATCGACATGTTTTGGCATGGAAGATGCACTCAGGCAAAAAGGCAGAAAGCTTCACAAAGGAGAGAAAGAAAGTATTCCACTTTTATTTTCTGAATTTAACAGTGAAAATCATGTTTCCAGGTCCTTCACTCATGTGCCAGGTTTAGTTTGCCCCATACCTAATATCATTTCATGGTCCATCTAAACCACCGAGGGGCAGATCAGCATTCGAGTGCAATGAGTGCATTTGTTTGTAAAACTAAAGGCAGAAAGATAAAACAATTTATAATCTGTATAGAACATTTACACAGTTGCATAGTCGTGGCAAAGACAGCTTAGGCATGAAAAGACTCCTTAAAAATACATGCTGTCGACAATCCCGCACCATAAATTCCTGTAAACATGGCTTGGGCACTGCAAAGATGGACCACCCGCAGCCATAGAATGAAGTATGAAGTAATGCCATGATTGAACCTTCAATATCCTAATCAAACTGAAACGAGGCAGGCAACAGAGGATGAAGTGTAGCACACAAATCTTAACTATAACTTGCGACAAAAATTCCTTAAACTCCTAATCAGGTCAGGAACCCTGATTGGTATGTCTTGTCCCCTCTTGCCTCCACATCAGGTCTCGTCCCTATGCTCAACTCATTCACTGCCATGGACAAGCTGGACTTGCCGGCAGATTCATCTTCGTTCTCAACCTTCCCAAAGATGCAACCACAATTGATTGGGGCACCTTCGCTGCAAGAGCGACAATAGTTTTTTAATCTTCTACCACACCACGCTGTTGCAGATCCCTGGGTTAAGGATCTGGTGAACACGGCTTCTTGCGCTATCATTAACAATTGTCAACTAGCTTCTACTCTCATGATCTATCTATTTACTCTCGTTCACCTCTTCTTATGGGAGGAGTTCGTAACATGAACAACTAACAGGACTCAACACCATCCAAGTTAGTGGCACTTTCTGATATGCAAAGTTTTGTGGTGATTCGCGTGCGGCCTCGACATCATGTCGGTGCAACCTCCATGTCATGTCGGTGGCACATAGGCATCACGTAGAGCAACATTGGCAGAACGTCGGAGTGACCTCGGCAACACGTCGGCGTGACCTCGGCAACACGTTGGTGCCGCCTCGGGATCACAGCAGTGTGGCGTCGGCATTATGTCCAGACCCGCTGGCCTAAGCTGGCGTCCGGCCTGGCCACCTGCCCCCTGCGCAGCACCTGCTGCAGCAGCGCCTCGAGCCTGGCCACAGGCCCGCTTGTGCCCCCAGCCTCCTGTTTCAGCCTGGGGAAGTAGTCTTTGCAGAGCATGTGCAGGCCTTTCCGAAACTGCCGCCCGTATACTTGGCCCAGCAGCCAGCCAGCCACCTCCAGGAAGGTGCATAGCAGGGTGGCTGCCAGGTCCGGGCTTGGCGGCGTCGCATTGGTGGTTGCGGCGAGCCAGGCCCAGCCTCGCTCGGGCCCCAGCGGGTGGGGCTTGCCCTTGTGCCACGGGGGCGCCGGCGTCTGAATCATGGCGGCATACAGGCGCACCAGGCCCGTGATGCGGTGCAGGAACTGAGTCTCCGTCTCCAGGCAGCCATCCTGGCCACACTTGTAGCCGCACAGGCTGTGGAAGGATTCCAGATTTGACATCTTAACTACTTTCGTGACAAACTTCCTAAATGGTAAAGCATGACAGAATACATACAAATGTAAAATAGTCGAGCCCACCTATAACGGCCCCCTTAAAAACAATAGACGGCGCAACCATTACAATAAGCATCAAAACAATGATGCTGCGTCTCGGATAGAACGAACATCTGTGGACACACCACTCGGGTACAACGGATAAACTGGCACCATCAATTTTTCCGTGGAGGCTCCACGGGCTGGCATGCAAGTCGGCCAGCCCGTGGAGCCTCCAATGGCTGGCCGCAAGTCGGCAGCGAGAGTGGATAGGCCTGGAAAGGTTGCTGCCATCTATAGCGACGGCGGCAACCAGACAACCGGCGAGCCAGTTGTGTGGTTGCTGCCGTTGCTTATAGATGGCGGTAGCTGTTGGGAGTATTGTGTCAACATTTATTTGCTGGCGGACACGATCCTGGGGAAACTATCCTTTAACAGCTCCACTGTAAAAAATAAAGCAATCAAGCGAGCAACGTTGGCGCGCGCATGATGGCTCCTTCTTTCCTTTTCCCAAGTTGCCAGAGAGACCATGATCAAGGCTTCAGGCGCCACGCCCAGGGGAGGACAGAGGATGATGCGCTACACGTCCTTCTCTCCGGCTCCAACGCATGCCGGGCGCGGTAAGCCATCGTGAGACAAGCCGGTAGGCGAAGTAGGAACCATGTCGGTCTTTTTGCTCAGTGCGACACTGCATCCAGCAGCAGCGTGCTGTCCCGTCCTCCCCTCGGTTCCTGAATGGACTTGACTAGTGACGTCAGCAACAACGCCATGACACTTTCCACTTGCTATGCTTGTTGGGTTCTTTTTTGGCAGGGACGAAAGATTCATGTGTGATGTGCGACTGCCTCCGGGCCACTTAAAAGTGCTGAAGCTTATTCTGTCTTGCGCAGTCAGGAGTTCTCAGTCAAGAAAAGCGGTGGACATTGCAACCAAGGTAGCCATTGTGAACAAACTTGGTCAAGGTGTGAAAAACTAAGTTGGTGAAAAAGTATAGTACTTCAAAGAGAAGATTTTGCGCCCGAGCATCAATGCCTTCCTGACGAGAAAGAACCTTCCCAAAGCAACGTTCGTGGATGTTGAAGCTGCCCTCCTAAAGTGGTTTGTTGATGCCTGATCTCGGAATATCCCTGTTAGTGGACCACTGATGCTTTCTAAAGCGAGAGACTTTGCATTTCTCTGAAAGTTTCTAAATTTTAGTCCTGGAAATGAACGGCTTCACCGTTTTAAGCTTTGCCACGAAATAGTATTCAAGACAATTGTCGACGAAGCCGCGTCGGTGAACAACGATGGCTTTGAAGCATGACTTTGCGGCAACGTTCCAATCATTGCAAGCTACAGTGAACAAGACATTTGCAGTGCCGACAAAACCTTATTTATTAATGCGAATAGCATTCTTTGGCTACTTCACGCACTTTTCGTCTATGTATCTATCTGGCTATCTAACCTCTTACGCCGCGGGTCAATAAATAAATAAAAAAGACCGGCGCCGGCTGGGATTCGAACCGTTGACCCTTTGATCAGCAGGCAGACGCGCTAACCACAGAGCTATGAAGGCAGTCATCCAACGGCACTCTAAACGGTTGTTTATATCTTTACCATAGGACGCGCTTTACAGCGCTGTCACAGCTACCGGTGCGCGCACGTTCCATGCACGAGGGCTCATTCCGCTCTGCGTGAGGCTGAGCACAGCCGCTAGCTCACCCTCTCCCGCGCTCGGGAGAGGGTGATGTAGCGGCCGTGCTCAGCCTCACGAGAGCGGAATGAGCCCTCGTGCATGGAACGCGCGCGCACCGGCTAGCTGTGACAGCGCTGTAAAGCGCGTCCCTATGGTAAAGATATAAACAACCGTTTAAAGTACCGTTGGTTGAGACTAGCTGAGACGCCAGAAAGTCTGGTCGGTACCATTTTGAGTGTTTGTGCGTATGGCGCGTGCTTTGCTCGCCTTCCTAAGTGACACAAACGCACGTGCTGGGCTGCGGAGATCGTGCGCAGGGCTGTGAAAGAGTCAATAAATTTAGAATCGCCTCAAGAGTGGGCTGGCGTATCTAGAGTGTGCCGGCCACCTTGACGAACGCGCATAACTCCGCACCGTTTGATGCTATTCGCATTAACGTAGATAATCATTCCCAAAGGATGGGTTCTGCTGATTTTTTTACCAGATGTTGCTCTCAAAGACCCACGCCTTGAAAGGTGACTCGTGTGCTAGTGGTAAGAATACCAACTGTGGGTGACTGTGCAGTACGCACCAATGTAGACAGAAGCGACCAGCAGCTGCCCTTTGTCATGGAATGACCCGCGACTTGTTTCGGAAATTGTTGCGGATGCTTCAGATATTATGTGCTTGTGCGCTAACGTCACAGCGCCAAAGCGTGGATGACCCGTGACCTGTTTGCAGAGCGGCTCGTTGAGTACGACCACGACATGGCGAGGAAAGGCAGAAAGGTTCCGCTCGTGCTCGACAACCGCACGGCGCATCAAGTGCAGCCTCCTCTCACTGCAGCGACCATGCGAAACTTAATGCCACATCCAAGATGCAACCACTCGACACGGGCATAATTTACGCATTCAAGGCGCGCTGTCGGCGACGTGCTCTCCGGTGCATGTTGATTGCAATCGACCGGCCGGCTGCCAACGTCCAGCTTCGGGGCTCCTTGCTCACGACTGCGGAGATGCTGAAAGTTACGTAGATGGAACTCGTGCATTACAAACTGCTTTTGCAGAGCAAGATTCCTGAACGCAGTCGAGACCGATAGTGATGATGCCATCCAACTTTCGCACGAACATCAGCCTCACGCCGATTTGTGGAAACGGGTCATTGACGCGGAGCTAGCTCACCCCGACGTTGCTTGGAATTACTTTGTTTGTGCGGACAACGACGTTGACATTGCAGTGCCTTGTACCAATGAAGGCATCGTTTGCGTAGTCCAAACACTTTGCAACGCTCAAGACTCTGATGATTAAGCCGATGAGGATGCGGAACCTCCACCAGCAACCGTGAGTGTGTCAACTGCCGTCAATTATATTGCATCTCTGAAGCAATCTTGTATGGTGCAGAGCGCTCGATGACGAGCATGTGTCTGCGCTTAACCGGATTAGAGAGCGCCGTCCTCTCTTCCGCTTTATGGAAGAAGGCCCGCATAACCGACTTTATTTCAAAATAAGCAACCTTTGTTCGATTTTATGCTATTTCTGGCTTGACCGTACTTACTCGCATAATGAACACACTTTTTTTTCAAAAAAATTGACACATATTTGAGGGGTGCATTCATTACGCGGGGTAAAATTTTCGCATTTACACACTTTGTGCAAATGCCACCTCAATCGCCAATACAGTGCAACCCACTTATAACGACAATGACAAAACCCGAAATTTCAATCGGAATAACCGATTATCGTTGTATCTGGACTAGAAACTGATCATCTCCAGTCTAGAAACTCTAGAAACTGATCGTTATAAGCGGTACATCATTATATGCGGTATCGTTGTAAGTGGGTTGCACTGTACGCACATGGCACGGTACTGTGGCACGTCTCCACTGACGAAGGTGCACCCATGGCTGGTTGTGGGCGTGTTACAGTAACCATGCTCTATAAATTGCAAACGGGCGCTTTTGAGGCGTGCCTTTGCCAAAGAAAAGCGCGCTTACGAAGGTCACTCAGCACAGAGAGCAACGCGACCGTTCTCAGGCCTAATCCACTTACGATATCACTGTCCGAAAGCGGATCACAGAAGATGGCATGTTTGTTGACATCAATGCATCCGATGGACGAGGCACATCCGAGGCTGGGCTACTTCGACCCCAGCTTCGCTAGGCATGCGCGCCGCTTGGTTTCACGGTTGATCACTTCCGTAACCGCGCAATTCCAGCCATTACGAGAACAGCTTGGCTTGACTTGGACTGGCCGCTTGGCGGTAAAAGAGAAGTGGCGGGCTTAGAGGCTACTGGCTAGCTAAGATGGACGCAGTTCAAGACTACGAAGCTGAAAATTAAAAATGCGTTCATTACGCGAGAAAACTTACTGCGAACTTCGGGATATAACGAACAAACACCACGTTACAATCGGGTTCGTTGTAAGTGGGCTCGACTCGGCAAGTCAATTAATTTTAATCCCCGCAACAATGCAAAAGTATGTAGGTCCGTTGCTGGATCAAACAGAATGTGGCCCTCGACTCTATTTGGCTTTGGCAGTTGAAGCCGAGGTCACTGTCGAGGCACTGTTAAAGACGGGGTCATTGAAGTGCCTGCTTGTTGTTC
>JAZHYW010050702.1:0-11446 GCA_037355805.1 Ixodes ricinus | reverse complement strand
TAAACGTCGCCAGATAGACCCTTTCGCAAATGTGGTGTTTGTACAGAATTTAAAAGAAAATATACAGGTCTAGCTCCATAGTCCTGTATATTTCTTTGTCTTGTCATTTGCAATTTATATTTGAGGTTGAGGTATGTCTACAAACCAGGCAACCAATTTCGTTTTCACCTTAGAAGCAAAGCACTCCCACTTCAGCCAGCATGATTAGGGGCGTAAATTTTTATTGTAGTTGCTTTGTTAAAAAAAGCAAGCTGATAAAACTTCACCCACAATGTAGAAAAATAGGCTTTGCAAGGAATTGCGGGCAGTTTTTGATGATGATGCGGTGGAATTCGGAGGATTGTTCAGCATCGTTTTCACCATATTCTGATATTTGAACTGGAGTGCTTGTCGAAGATTCATGTGCCGCTTATGATTGATTGAAATGTAGTGATACCGCCATCCACTTTCGCCTTCCTCCTTGATTCCCGGAGCATGCACCAGGAAGGCGTTGTCCAGAACGTGGAACTTGTAGCCCATGAGACACATCTCGTACCTCTGCAGAAGAGAACAGGCCTTTCACTCAGAGGCAGGACCTGAGCAGTTCCAATGTTTTACGCACATTTAGATTGCGCAACTTACCCCATACGAGATAAACCCCCGCAAAACAAAATATTGTCCTTATGTCGTGTTGAACGTGTCGTGACATGGCTAACTGGAAGGAAGTGTCCCGTTGTAGTGATAGAGGTTTCCTTGAACTGAGGCAGTGCAACTTCTGAAGCCAATGATCCTGCAGTCAAAGATGTTTTCACATCATGTCAGGTCTCCATGTTGTTAATAACGTGTTGGCATGGTGAGATTCGGATAGAGATAGGAGGTGCCGAATCAAAAAGTCTAGCTTTATACTTTTTAAGTGTATAAGCCTGATCACTGGAATTATGTAGATGATTCATTCTAAAAATACAGCAAAAAAAGTAGAAATTTAAAAAATTTAATTTCAGCGTTTAATAAGCATCTTGTTGTATAGCTTGTTCCAAACAATGTTAGAATTCATTGTTCCTTCATTATTGTCCTGCCCCTGGACTGTGGTTACATCAGCCAAGCAACATCCAGCCCATAGCCTCAATGAACTACTGCAACCCAAGTGACCACAAAGGCACAGCGGGCATAAGTTATGATGGAACAAATAAACGAAGAATGAACACGCCATTCCCAATAACATCTCTGCTCGATCTCTTGTTCTGTTCAACCAGAACAAGATGACACAGAAATTGCCAGGTTATTGTCCTTTTAGCAGGAAATCATATATGTTAAAGGGACCATGAAACGTTTTGAAATCAAGTTTCTATCGACTGAATAAAGGTGTGAAAAGAAAACCAAAACACAAAAATAGTAAGCTGCTAGGGATATGCGAATAGTGGATTTTCACTTCAAGCGAATACGAGCGAATAATTAATTTCAACGAATAGTTTCGAATCGAAACGAATAATTTCGAAGCGAAGCTTATATTTTGTAATTGTTAATTTGAAGTGAGAAAAATTGACAAAAATAGAACTTGAATAATTTGCATATCGAATATGGCTTAGCTGCCTTGTCGTTTTCAACATGTTTTCTAGGCTACTAGAAAAAGTCAGAACAGATTCAAGGAAGCAAACTTTCCCAAGTTTATTGACGCCTGTGCATCACGGCCGTGAGCATTACTCTATATTGCTGTGGATAAACACACACTCTTTAAACACTTCGGCGATTGAGCTTCAGGTGATTGACCAGAGTCGTAGTTATACATCTTGCACGTGACCTTCGCGCTTTCTAGGTCCTCGATCAAACTCCCAGATCGCGCTGCGGCACATCACCCGCTAGCTTTTTTCATTCATGACTTGTCCGGAACGACGCATAAGCTGCATTCACAGTGATAGAAGTAGTAAGGCGAGAAGAATCAACAAAAGCAGAACAAAAGGAAATGATCAACGATGTTAGGGCTGGTATGGCGGCTAGAATGAGGGAATCATACATGCATACGTGTGATACACGCCACAGTTAGAGTCACGGGTTGTAGCCTGCGCCATAGAAGTCTGCACCGATGGAAAGCTAGGCCCAGACGGAGAACATGGTACGGCGTTTGCAGCGAGGTATGACCTGTGTATCAGCCTCCCGCTATGGGACGTCGGGGGGGGGGAGGAGGGGGGGGGGAGGGGGCTCCTTTTTTCTTTTTTTTTTTCCAAGAAACCCACCGGGACCGTTGAACGAGGTATTAATTGCGAGTCGGGTGTTTTTGTATAGTGTGATTTTTTTCATTTCTACTCAAGTTTCGTGCTTCCGCGTCTATGCCCCTACTAAGCCGAATGCACGTTTATTTTTTTTTCCGAACACATTGAAAGGTATGTTCGACTGATATGACTAGTTATTTTGTTGGGGGCTTTAATTGAGTATGTGCCGCTATTGACAGAACAAATTGCGTGCGGTCAAAGAGGCGAGCCGGAGTTTTTGAACGACATGGTCGATCGGGGCGAACTAGAACGTCCACTGTGCGTGGCACTAGTGATGGGCATAGGTGTAGACTTCGGGGGGCATCGGGGGCTCGTGCCCCCCTGGTGAAATCCGGAAGGGGGCAAGAGCCCCTCCCCCCCCCGGGCCCGGGCCATGATCCTTACCGAGACGCTGTTTACGTGCCATGTAACGAGCTTCTAGTAGTGGCATGTAAACAAAATAACGCCCACGTTGCCTTTATTGACAAAATACATGGGAAATGGAATCCCAGCGTGCTTTCGTTAGCTTCAATCTCCGGTTCTGGCAAAGGTAACGTGCACACTCCCCCCCCCGGAGAACTTCTCAGCCTGCCCCCTCCGGAAAATGGAAGAATCTACGCTGCTGATAATGGGTGTAGGGATACGCATTTCAGGGCACAAGCCACGCGCACCTGGATAGAGCATACGTTTCCATCGATCTTGTCAGAGCGTGCCAGCAGTATTCAGTTGATCACTGTCGTTCAGTGATCATTCTTTTGCTTCCTTTTAATTTGTTCCTCCAAAACGCTCTAGAAGTTTGTTTGGGACTTGTGGAGAGCTAATGGGTAACAGCAAAGAAAGAAGGGTGTCTTTTTTTAAACAGCCTAATTGGGACAAGCATGTCACAAAACAAAACTTCCGCGAAAAATATTTTTTTTAGCAATATTTACGCCACAGGACGTAATTTAGTCGGAGTCACAACCTCTCCACATTTGAAACTCCCGCTCTTTCGACCCGCGCGGAGAAGTACGCCCCGCCCCTCGCTCTTGGATTTGCTCTTGGATTGACTTGGCTGCGGAGTTGAACGACGTACGCAGCGTCTCGACTCCGGTGCGTCTTGTGTGCGTACCACAGCCTTTTGTAACTTCTGTGTTCTGTGCAACTAGTAACGTTGGTTCTGTGCGAACTGCGCGCAAAATGGACCCTGAATTGAAGCGTCAGCTTCTTGGCCGCTGCGAGCAACTGGGTCTTCGGCCATACGAAGATACGCCGTGGAGGACGGCTGCCAGCAACGAAGACGGCGCACCGCCTGAGCCTCCCGAGCCTTCGGCGCGCTCGGTAGGAAAAGCGTCGGGACCGCCCCGTGTCTCAGTCGCGGACGTTCGGTGCACCCGGTGCGAATCTCGAAGGCCTCCGGAGCGAAATGGACGAGAACATACCTGGACACGTTTGTCGCTACGCGAACGCCCGATTGCCTCCAACCAAATAGCATTCAGCTTGTCATCTTTCGGGGCGACATGGCTGCTGGAAGACTCGCTGTCGCGATCACTAATCTGGCAGCACTTTACAGAGCAACGGCGCCGCTTTACAGGAGCTGACATCTCCAAAAATCAGAATTTGCACGCACGAGCAAGAAGAAAAAAAAGAAAAGCACGCTAAGAAAGCAAAGCAAATGCGCTACGAAAGCAAAGAGAACACCCAAGAAAACGAAAGTAACAAACCGCGCTATGAAAGCCAAAACCCCGCGTCGCTTCCTATCACTAACACCTGCGACAGCTGCTAAACACACACTACTTCACTTCAGGAAGTCTCACTCAAGCACCTGGTCAATGCCAGCACTACCTCGATTCTGTCGAGGATCGGATCAGATCGTGATCTGACTCGATCCGCTGGGACGAGGTGGTCCGAGATGGTCAATCCGAATCGAGACTCTCCATGTATACGCTAGCGGATCGAATCGCGTGCTCGGCAGGTACGGAGCCGTGAGTTGCATGCCGCTAGGCAAACCGGACACATCCCGGAAACAATCTGAAGGTCGCGAGGTTTGCGTTGTGATCCTTCGACACGAGGTGCCGCTACTGGTCGATCCGAATCCATGTAAACGTAGTGGTTGAAGTGGATCCGATTCGCTAACTGGATCCGATGCGCTGCTGTCGGCATCACATGTAAGCGTGGCCAAAGTGTCATAAGCAGCATAGCTGGCCTGCACCAGACGTGCGGTGGTGTGTTGGAGAAGTATAGCAACAAACGTTCGTGTCGTGCGAGTGAACTGAGTGCTGTCTTCCTAGAGTACTTGTGCGTTACAGGGGTTGACGAATAACCTTATTGATTTGCTTTCTCCCGCGCCTTTGTATTGTACTTTGTTTTGGTGCGAGTCAAACGATGGGTAATCCCTGCAAACTGGAAGGGAGTCAAAAGGAGCTGTAATCTCGAAATCTGGCAAAATTTAGAGCGCAGCTCTTGTGCCTTTCCGGGCTTGAGCGGCGTCGCCGTCGCCGTCGCCGTCGCCGTAACGTTGTGCATGATGGGTAAATTTCGCTAAATTTAGCGGAAAATTTTCCCGCTAAATCTAGCGGAAAATTTTCCCACGGTCTAGCGGAAAATTTTCCCCGCTAAATCTATGCAGAAATTTTCCCCGCTAAATTAGCGAAAATTTCCGTTAGACGGAAAATTCCCTTCCTTCCTCGAGGTCACGTGACCCCCAGGCCACGTGACCCCACCTCCCCGATGGTCACGTCGACCCCCCCCCCGTGCCTTCCTCCTCCCCTCAAGAGCTGGGCTCTAATTCGGCGTTACAGGGAGTTGTAAACGGTTTTAATTTTTTTTATTAAGGTTGTGCTGCTCGTTGAAACGTGGTAGGTGCTTGCCCATTGTATGGTTTGACACTGTGCAAGATGCCAAACAATTGAACATGTATTCTACATTGTTGGAACGCGGTGTTTGTTTGTTTGTTTTTGTTGGAAAGAGGGGGGGGGGCGTCTTTAGAGGACCATCAAAGGACCTCTTCTAACACCCTATGGAACCCGCTTTTTATCTGTGGAAGCGACGACCGCATGGCCGGGCGCCACCCGATATTATTGCATTGTATCTGCCAGCGCGCAAGTACTTTTCCGAACAGCATGCAGTTCCTGAAGGAAGTTACTTAAAGGGGGCACTGACACCCCAAAGGTCGTATTTTTTTTATTGTCTAAAACGATGCAAATTGTAGTCATAGACACGCAAAAAAAAAAAACGCATCGCGAAAAAAAATTTTTTCGCGCGCGCGCGCCTTTTTATTTTTGGCGTTTGATTCTCCCGCTTCTCGCCTCCTCCCTTCTTTTGATCGGTGACGTCAAAAATCAGGAAATTTAGAAGCTTTGTAGGCGACATTTCTATAACGTTTAATAACGGCAATCGTAAAACATGTTTTTTAACGCAATTGCGAACGCACTACGGCCCCTCTTTTTGAAATACCAAAAATCAGAGTTCGGTGTGATGTCGCTTCCTGGATTTGTATCCTCCTTCAGGAAAACTTGGCGGCGCTCGAGCAGATCGGCGAGTCGGGGAAGAAACCGGTTTTTTCCCGCGCCGGCTCCCTTCTATCCCGCCTGCTCACCTCCTCCTCGCTTCGGGTCGCTGTGGCAACGGCGCTTTGCTTCATAGCGTGGAGCGGAGGTCCGAAAGAAAGTCGAGTCGCAGGAGACCGCAAAATTTGACTCACTGCACTGGCGCGGATCGCGCGGGAACTTCAAATTCGGCATTTGGAAATTGTTTTTTTAATTCACAAATACTGAATTCCCAAGTTTCGAATTTTGAGGGTAATGTCCCGGCATCGTTTTCAATCGTTTCGGATAATAAAAAAAAATGATTTTGATATGTTACTGCCTTTTTTAAGGCCTAGCAACCCCCACCTGAGTGGTTGCCACTTCTTGAGGCTTTTGCTGCTCTCAAAGGCCTTTAGGGTGTTCGGTGTCAGCAAAGAGAGCTGATGTTTTTAATCTTTTATCATGAAAATGTAAGTGCTGTGTGTCAATCGTACAGACAAAAGCAATCAATAAAATTTAAAAAATATCCGGTTACCTCCGTTGGTAGAGCACTCAACTAGATATGGAAAGGTCCTCCCTGGTTCGATACCAGGACCACTCTCAGAAAAAGGGTGTATTATTACTACTTTTGTCCCATATAATACACTCCAAAACTTCAATTCGACGTACAGCGCCCTATAGTCGAATAGACGGCCCCAAATTTTACGAGGGGCTTGATAGCCGTGTGGTGCAACTTATTAAAATAGCTAATGTACGTGTTACTGACTACAGAAAAAAATAATCGGGGTTTTCTTGGTCTTACTGCAAAAACTCAGTGTTTTCTTTCTGTGGTCTTTGATACGTACTTTAGCTATTTAAAAAGTTATATCGCACCGTTATGAAGCCCCTCGTAAAATTTGGGGCCGTCTGTTCGACTATAGTGGGCTGTACATCGAATCGAAGTTTTGGGGTGTATTATATGGAACAAAAGGGTGTACGGTGATACCCTTTTTTTTCAGAGTGCAGGTGGAGTTTTTGAGTCGCGCACCAGTCACCTAGCTGTGTTTGGAGGTTTGGGTTTGTCATTTGCCCCCCTTGTTCTCCTTCTCCAGTTTTTTTTTATCGTAACGTTACATTTTTGTTTTTGGCCCACTAAACGATGTGCTATTAGTAAAATCCCGCATGAATTCATTTTATCCCAGCCCAAATTTTATTTATGGCCCCTTTCAATGTTCTGAGAGAAAATAAATGAATATTTTAAGGAGTTAGGTATACATCCTACAAGTTGTGGATTAATATAACCTGATATGCAGGAAACTAAAAAAAAGAAATTACGTAAATCAATATTTTTTTTAAGGTGGACTTCGACGTAAACATTGGAGTTCACTCAGCTATAGACCTTTTTCGCATAACCTCAAACCAGCCAGTAACTGACGTACCCTCGACCAGGTGCATTTTTGGATTGCCCGCTGACACAGGGTATGCAACCGCCAAGGGTATGGGCGAAAAGGCTTAAAAACGGACGTTGTGCATGAGTTAGTTCCGAGTGCTCCTTTTTACCGTGCTGCAATTTCCGAAAATCTACGGTTGTCTGGCTACCACTGCGTGGTCGTCGGATGGATAAATAATTTTAAAAAGCAGAAGAACAAAAGCAGAAAGTGCGCCATGAGCACAAGAAGCTGCAGCGCGAGTGTGGCTGCAATGTTATCGAGCTTCGCATTTTCCCCAAGAATCCTTATTTATGAAGTCAGTCGATTGCGAGCTTGAATCGCGAGAGATTCGTATCAGACTCAACGTCACGTTTAAGCTCACGACCACTTCGTCTACGACAAGAGGACCGATTTTAATTCCCGGTGCAGGTGGTCCAATTAGGTTATCACTGCAAGCCCCATGATATGTGAAAGGTATGAAAAATTCTAGATGCCACCACTCAAGATAAAGCTATCAAATGCCGAGAGCTTACCTGCATAGACTACATTGAACTGCTCATATATACTTCGCTGTGGAAACTCAATCAAAACACCCCACCGTCTTCGTCCTCGTTTTCTCGAGGAGGCAAGGTGATGGATGGCCTGTGAGTAGCCAGCTGGATTCAACCGGACAAGCTCCAACCAAGTTATTGCAGCCCACCATAGCCAAGTCTAGCCAAGTTCCCCCATACCCACACCGTTGCCTACCCAGATAGCTGTGCTGCCAGAACTAGCCGGTATTTCTTTTCTAAGCCGCTAGACGGCGTCGTCGGCGCCGCAATTCTCAAGATGGCGGCGCCGTTAAAGAAAAGGTCTATACTCCGTTTCACCATACATTCCAGACGCAGCAGACACTACGAGCCATCCTAGCTTCTAGCCCATCCCTCCCTGCAATCGTAGCACGTGATAAAAAGCGAGTTTTAGTAGACCGTGTTTCCCCTCCGCTAAGCTCCTCCGCTACCCGGAACTCTACAGCCAAGGCCATCGGCGCGCAGGCGCAGTGGCGGTTTCTTCGTAGCGGAGGGGGAAACGCGGTCTACTAAAACTCCCTAATGTCTCCGCGCGTCGCTGCCCCCCCCCCCCCTTTTCTCTTCCCCGGCGTCACGTGACGCTCATGCGGCCTTCGATTGGCTCCGATGACTCGTAGCATCCAATGCGCTTGGACGCGAGGGTGAAACAGATTATGCGCCTTGCAAGTGGGCGCATTTCGGTCTTCTGCGCATGGGAAAGGAGGTGTGAAGGTGGGAGAGGAGGTTATACTAAGCTCCGCCTCCTCGGGCGGGAGGGGGGGGGGTCGCGGATGTAAACATCTCGGCGTCGGCAATGGCGGACGTGCTGTAGCAGCTGTGGCTGTAGCCGTGAGTCCTTCGCGTGGTTGCTGGTTAAAAAAAAAAAGAAAGAAAAGAACGTTCCGCTTCTGTCCTGTGTGATTTAGAGGTCGGCTCCGATCAGGCGCTGTCCAAGGGGCAGTGTTACCAGGGAAATGAAAACGTGCTGCGTCTTCGGATGTGGTGGGCGCATTCACGACGGTGTGTCGCATTCTAAATTTCTGGGAGGATTGACAGATTGAGAGCTCTTTCTTGATTCGGTGGATGGTGGTGCATGTCCGTTCTTAGTTGGTGGAGCGATTTGTCTGGTTAATTCCGATAACGAACGAGACTCTAGCCTATTAAATAGGTGCGTGGTTCTCTGCACCTTGCACCCTTCTCAGAGGGACAAGCGGCTCCTAGCCGCACGAAACAGAGCAATAACAGGTCTGTGATGCCCTTAGATGTCCGGGGCCGCACGCGCGCTACACTGAAGGAAGCAGCGTGTTTTTATCCCTGTCTGTTAAGACAGTAAGCTTAGAAAAAAGTGACTTGAGCAAATACAGAGGGCTAATTGAAGTCCATCGGATTACCCCCGAGCAAGTGTTCGTCTGTTTAAATAACAGGGCATAGAAAAATAAGTTTCCATAAAATTTCGCCAAAAATAAAAACAATAATTACTTCTTGGTGTCAACGAGTCTACGACATAACTTCCGCGATACGCTCGACGCCGCACACGAAAGGAGGGAACTTGCGGACGCTAACCACCCTCGTTCTCGGCTGTTAGCAAACAAACCTCGGCGCGTCGGCCACCTCGCCCGTGAGTCCTTTGGCTTCGCTCCTTGATACGTGTCTGCTAGAATTGTTAGACAAAAACACATCGTACCGCTCGAGTTATTTCGTCTGTCCTCTCTGAAAGGCGAAGTCGAGCTCGCTCGTAAAGGTAAGACAGCTGTTGAATAGCAGACGACGTTGCAAAGGAGCAGACGACGCTCAGATAGGGGGTCTCGGCGACCCCTATCTTTCCACTCGAGCCAATCAGAGCTCGGCGTTCTGACGTCACCGCAACCCCTGCGCAAGAAGCAGACGAACTTGCCCTCCGCATAGAGAGCCTGTATGACAGTTTGCAACTGCAATACGAGCTGCGAGGAGGTGCGAAAGCGTTGATTGCAAATGTCTCCGCCTTCCCGCCTGCTTTCATCCTCGCCACGCAGAAACGCAGCGCATGCGCACCTGCAACTAATCTCCCCGGGAGTAACGTTGCCAGGAGGCCAGTCTGTCATTAAACTACAAAACAATCCCTACGAAAGAAAAAAAAAAAGAGGTCAGGTGTGGACGAGGTGGTGGCATTAATCATGATGTTTAAACCCTGAGACTGGGAAGAACTTGAAGATATTATAAGAGACCGAAGAAAGGTGATGAGACAAGGCGTCTCAACGTCCCCGTGGTCAGGGATGGACCCTCTCTACACCCAGAGCTGCCAGAGCTGAGAGCCGTATACCAGAGCTAGCTTGTGGCGCTATCTCCCGATAGGACAGAAAGCAGAATAACACCGTCGTCTATTGATGCGCCTATCGGGAGAATGCTGCCGTCGTCAACTTTGGCTGCCTACATTGCCGTCTACCGTTGAAAATGTCGTGTGTGCACTAATTTTCCCAGGAAGAAGCTACACCTTAAATTCCACGAAGTGAAATGCACCACTAAATTGCACATGTGGTGAAAGTTTTAGACTCATTAAGTTTAGGCGCCAAATTTTCTAACTGACTTTAGATCATAATCCTCGGTTCCGTAACACCTATACTCTCGCCCTTGGTTATGCCCCATAGCGTTAAAAAGCAGATGTCGAATCCCCATATCATGCCGTAGCTATAGATCATATAAATCCAACAATCTCAATGCAAAAGAAAAAAAATGTTGGGTTTAGGAATGAGAAGTATGTTCCTGAGATACGAATTAGCATGCAATATTGGTGATATTGACTTCAATAATTAATTATTCCAGGGAACCTATCAGGAGGAGACGCGAATATTTTCAAAAATGAAACTAGGGTGGTTGAGAAAAAAAAAAAAGGCACTCTTTTCGGGAGCGAATTCGGAAACTCTTCGGGAGCAAGATGAACATTAAAGCTTCACCCTCCCCCTCACCCCCCCCTCCAAAAAAAAAAACAACAAGTACAAACAAACAACAACAACAACTAGTTAGTGAAATAAATATTTAGAATTTAGTAATTTACTTTTCATTGTTGAAATGCACATATGGTTGCAATACGAAACTTGCCGAGCGTCACGGAAAACCCCTAAGTCAGGGAACTACAGGACGACTTCAACCCTGTGCGAAGCAAAGCCTTTCTTGTGGCTGAAGTTACCATTCGTGCAGCAGCAACACCTCCTAGACTGGCTTTCAGGCCTGCGCGTCACGTGACATGATGTCACGTCCCGAGGCCTGACAGTGCTGATTGATCCGAGTGCCGCGTCAGCCCTCGCGTGGGACCGACGATGAGAGACAGCGTCCCACGCGAACTGCTGACGCGGCACTGCATCCAATCAGGTTCGTGCAGGCTCTCCGGGACGTGACGTCATGTCGCGTGACGCGCAGGCCTTGAAGCTGTCTAGCGTGTTGGCAGCAGTCGCAAGGACGGCGAAGCGATGACGCGGACGATAGGAATATCATCCGCGTTTTCGCATCGCCAATTTTGCTCCTGCTGCGCGAGTGGTAAGTTTACAATTTTGTTGGATGCTCACGGCGGGTTTCGTGCAACTCCGTTTTGCCGGTTTATTGCGCCAACTGCCGGCTCACTATGGCAACACGCGGCTGCTGGTCGAGAAATGGCGTCAAACTCAAATGCGCATCTTCTTTCGTCTTAATAAAAAAGAAGCAAGATGGAAATAATTAATTTCGAATTCTTTAAAGCTCAACTTAGCTGCTGCCATCAAACGATGGCGGAGGTTTGGGAGGGGGGGGGG